>PVKA01022869.1:0-36428 GCA_004027165.1 Ctenomys sociabilis | reverse complement strand
AAAAAAAACAAAACCAATTAGCAGGACAGTTTCAATAATTAATACATTGCATATTGTTGTCTTCATGCAAGTATTCCTTATAGTCTCATAATCATCCATATTTCTGTGATATCATTGGTAACACCTTCCATTTCTTCTCTTTTTGTCGCCTCTTTCATGTGGCTTCTTGTGGAACAATCCCAGCCCTTGTACCTGCCCTCATGCTTTAAAGTAAATGTCTCTTGTGCTTCCAGAATTTCCTGAAAGCCATAAAACAGGGTACCTTATCCTTTTAATTATTGATAAGCCTTTCTTATATTTTCATACGATGAAAAATACATCGATTCATTTTCATGGCAATGCAGAGAGAAAAATATTTGTCCTCCTTCCTCTGAGCCTTTAATATGGTAACACTCATGTTTTGAAATTCTGTAACAGATATGATGTAAGCTAATTGAGATTCAATTAGTACATCCCATGCTTTTTGCTATGCAGACACTAACTGGGGATCTGTCTATTAGAAATTACTCATACCTGGGTGAAAGCTAGATGAATAGTAATTTAGACCTTGAAAGACACGCAAGACTATAAATGGAAGTAAAAGAGAGGCTAATGGAAGATCACCCAAGAACTTTTCAAAATTCCCTAATGAGAAACTCTAATTTCCATATTTGACATTAAGACTTATAATAATGACAAGACCTCAAGACTGAGTACAATTAGATCCATAAAATGTGCTGCAAGTATCTTGAAATCTACCTATTAAATTGAATCTTTGAGCCAAATTTGTCTCATTCTCTTGTAATGATTCACAACATGAGAAATTCTGGGTTGACTTTTTTTGTTATTAACAACCAATGTAATTCCACATTATGTATCTAATTAGGCATAACAGCCAAAGCAATCATTTTACAGTTGAAGACAAAATGTCACTCCCTCCTCAAAACACTGTCAGGACTTGTCATTTTCCTCAGAATCTTTCACAAACCCCTTGGCTTCTAAGCCACATCACACCTGCCCTCCTCCTTGCTTGTCCCACCACCTGGCTTTCTCTGTTCCAAGGTGGCTTGAGTGCCTCTAGGGCTGCAGGCCACTCCTCGTGGCTTTCTCCTTGGTCAGGCACTTCTTTGTTTCTCTTTTGAGAAATCTGTCTTTATTAAAAGTATGAGTATAGCTCCATTCCCTCCTCTCTCTTTGCTCTCCAGAAGAGTCCTTTGTCAAATAGTCCCTGAATAAACTACTTACAGCTGAGATCTTCTCATTCTAAGCTGACATATCTTTGTGGTTTCTTTTGCTCTATTTCTCTTAACACTATAATTTGACATCATGATGTATTTCATTTATCTTTATGTCATATTTCAACAAGTAATGTGTAATTTTCTGCAGTCAAATGTTTTGAAGTTTTTGTTCGCAGACTTTGGCACATTCTACTCAGTCAAGTAAATATCTGTCCATTGAATGAAAAATTCATGAAGACTTGTCTTCTTGACTTACCTAATTGGACCAGTTAATTAGGTATCCATTAATAAAACAACAAGACAACAATTTCTTAAAAATAAAATGTTAAGTATTAGACATCATTTCACAATAAATCCCTTTCTAAAATATTTTCAAAGGACTAAATTTCAAAAATTCTCATATAACCTCTTCCAATTTAAGGTAGTTTTGAAAGTGTGAAAAGCAAATGTTATGAAAAGTTCATTTACTTTGCTAGACATTTTGAGCTAAACATTCTTGAAAAAATATTCTGCGTTGGTTCTCTTACATAAGATTGTCTCTTCAAATTGTATTTGTTAATTTATTTTGTTAAGCAGAAATAATCAGTAGAAAAAGAGTAATTTAAACTAGGTTCCTCTATGTAGTATTATTTTCAGCAATTTTATTGCAGTCCAAGCAGTATAAATTGCAATCAAAAGCATATTTAATTTTAAACTACAAGAACATAATAGAATTAGTCTACTACTGTTAGCAAATTAGTGGGTACCCTGTGTAGAATTTAAACAGAAACATATACCATAAGCAATTTTACATAGGTGTTATTTCTTCAAACTTTTAATTCCATAAACTTGTTCTTTTGCTATCACAATGACCTTAGGATGTTTGCAAACATGGTAGACACTGAATATGCATTGTGAGTCATATGAATCATTTAGCAACTATCAGTTAAAATTTCTAATGTTAGTATCTATATAACAGGGTAACTGTAGGAAGGGTTGGTCTCAGTATTTGTTTATCTATTTTCCTACCAGAAGATACTTATAAAACTGTCAGTTTTACTTAATATGCCAACATTTCTGTCATCAACAATAGTAGGGCAGTGGTTACAATTCAAAGAGGAAGAAATAGATATTTTTTCCTATTGCATTTCCTCAAAAGAGCATGTACAAGCAGCAGGATATTAAAGATAATACTAACTCAATGGGAAAATTCCATTTACTATATTGCAACTCTCTGTAGCTTTTGCCCAAGTTTACCACAGTGAAAATGCTCCCACTCAACATTATTTAAGTCATAAAGCAATTGGTTAGTACAGTCTGCAGAAAATCACACAGAATAAAAGTGAATAGACTACATGGAGCTTTTCATATCATTTACATTGTTCAAGTGGCTAGAATTTCCACAAAGAAGAAAAATACCTAAATAACCTACTTTGACCATTGAAGTTCTTAGTATTTTTCTCAAAAGATGAAGGATTAGGGCTGGTGAGACAGCTCAGCAGCCTAAGTTCCTGCTTAGGCAAGCTCAGGGACTAGGGTTCAATCCTCAATATAGCATGCTGTGAAGGCCCTGCCTCTGGGCTTGTTCAGCTGTCCACACAGTTTATGTGTGGTAGCACACAGCTGTCATCCCAGCTCTGGGGAGGCTCAAAACAGGAGGATCACTACAGGTCTGAGCTATGGAGTGGGACCTTGAACTAAATACATAAATTAAAGAAAAAAATGATTATCAGGAAGCTATAGCAGAGAATTACATTATGAATCCCTTTCACCTGGCCTGTTGGAAATATGTATTATTAATAGTGGGTAGTATTTCCTGATATATGGTAATATGAACTCATTCCTTTTAAAAGAACATCACATATTCTGGTGTCAAAATATATAAGTAAAGATGTATTTTAAGATTTTTGTTGTACTGTAATCATATATCATCATGAAATAAAACAAGTCAAAGCCTGAAAATTTATATTATGTTTTCCTATGGATGATGTAAGAAATTGAAAAAATAATTACTACGACGATAGTTGAAGGGCGAACAAGCCAGGATTAGGGCAATTATGTACATTGTTCATATTAAATTATTTGATCTGTAGGTCCTTTGTCTGTGTAATCCATGTGGATCAGTCATGGGCAATGCTTGACCAGTTTGCTCTCCGTGAGAGCCTGAGAGAAAGTTTTCTCTCCATGTGACTCTCCCCAGGCACACTATAGATCTCTTTCCTCTGTGGCTCCATAATCGCCTTGTTCAGAAAATTTGGAGCTCAACTGAGTTTCATGATGTTGCAGTACAGGTTCTCCTGTGTCCTGAGTCTTCACTGACCTTGAAAGGCTAGGACCAAAATGTTGGCTGGCCTTGTGGCTCTTCTATTTCTCCAACTTTGATCTGTGAACTTGGGTTGTTATCTATCCAGAAGAAAAGCTGATTAGTATCTTGCAGCATATGCCATTTACTTTGCCTTATCGGACTCAATTGATTTTAGTTGTTGTTGTACGTTTCCATTTGTATTTCTGCTTTTTGCTTCTTATACTAGGGAGACTATATGATATTTACACATGTGTGCCTGGTTTATTTCACTTATGAGTATATGTTCAAGTGGCATCCACTTCAGTATAAATGCTTCATACTTATCATTCTTAACAGCAGAGTAATACTCCAAGATAAACCCTGAAGGGACTTCGCTGACCTCATAAGAAACATAAAGTACATGTGTTCCTGTATAAGTCTTGCTCTATATAGCTCTTAACCATCCAGCAGAAAAGTATAAAAATGAAGTATACATCATGGGGCCATAATAATAAGCTGAGTTGTAAATGGCTATGGTCAAAAACTTCTTTGGATAACTCAGTATTGTTGTAGAATGCTGGACTGTGTTGGATTGTGTTGTCAAGTTCAAGCACCTAAGTTAGTTAAATGACAATGGAGTGCCCACCTTTGACAGGTGTAGACAAAGTAAGGGGTATAGAAGAATCATGATATATGTGTATAGACAGTACAGTTGGGATAGATAACGCTGTGCTTCTACGTAATTTTATGAGAGGCAAGATTTGCAATAATGGTGGTTGGACAGGATATTATGTCAGCTTCTACTACTATGGACAACCACTATGAAAATATCAAGGTAGAAAGTATTAATTATTGAATCTTTGATGTAATTTAGGTATAAAAAGTAAGATATGCAAACAGCTACACTCTCTTTACTGATAAGAGACATACGGTATAATAATGTCTGTAATTATAATATCATGTATGCACCTTCTATGATACTAAAACGTTATGAAAATTGTTTGCAATGTATTAGTTTATGAAATCCGTCTTGTCAAGGTATCTTAAAACTGTCTCATTGATATTTGTACTTCAATAAAACAAAAATAAAAATAAATTATTAAGTTAATTATTTAATCAAGGTCATGTGTAAGATACAGTTGCTACTATTTATAAAACACATGTTCCAGTTAATCACTACCACATATCAAATTATTCTGAGTCATCACCTTGAATCGAGAATTATGTTTTTTATGTCATGAATGTGTGGTGGTCAGGATTCTTTAAAGTAATTTAGCCCCATGAATTGTTGACTTCAATCAACAGTAGTTGCTCAGTGGGTTGAGGATAGATACAGATGGTCAACACAGCTTTGCTCCAATGTCTCATGCGCTTGCTGAGCCAGGAGGGAGGCTGGGTTTCACTAGGCTGTTGATCACATGGTCTACATCTGGCCAAAGGAGCTGGAAATCTCCTAGAACATCAGGAATTTCCCAATAGAGGACATCAAGAGACAGCCACTTTTTTCTTAAGGCCTAAATTTACTTATTTTTATTAATTTTATTGGGAAAGAAATAGTAATGAGTCAGTTTCAAAACAGTTTAATAGGACAGTTTCAATAATTACTACATTGCATACTGTTGTCTTTGTAGTAGATATTCATAGTATAAGATGCAGACATGATATCCTGTCCAAACACCATTGTACAAATCTTTCTTCTCATTGAATTAAGAAAAAGTAGCTGTATATCTACCCTATTTTGTATATATAGATACAAAATGGTTTTTCATTTATATCCTCTTCTTTGTTTAGTTTTGTCATAGATGGATATTTCATAGCCATTTAAATATTGTAGGTGCATGAATTCAGCAAAATAATCCAATATAGTCCAGTAGTCCATAATAGCAGTGGATTATCCAAAGGACTGGCAATTAAGGCCTAAATTTAGAGGGATGTATTGATATTTTTGCATACTCTGTTGGTACCAAAAGTTCTCAGGTCTGCTCATATTTAAGGAAGGGCAACATAGACAATACCTCTCAATTGGAATAATATAAACTCTGTTAATTTCTAATGTGTCAAATATATATAATGTATATTTACTCTCATTTGATAACATTTCTGAATGAGCCTCAGCCATTCTAATTAGGTTTAACAATCCTTTGAAGGTATTCTTGAGATGTAGCGGAGTATATGCTGTGAAAAACGTCTCGACTCAACAACTCTAAGACCTTGGTTCATCATTCACTCTTTCAAATGTGTAGTCCAAAGTCTTTACAGTTGAACAAAAAAGGCAAAAGAAGAATGAAAGAAAAAATGAAAACAGAGACCATTAAACTAAAAGAGAACTTGCTCTTGAATTACTATCAACCTTTCAGTATATCTGTTTTCTTAGTTACACTCACTCGCTTACAAACTTCTCACGGGAGACCTGAACAGAAAGCACCACTTGCCCTGTGCTCCAACCATTCCAATATGTCTTTTCCCCAGGAGTGTTGCTGACATATCTCTTGATTTTTTTAAAAACCTAATAATTACAAAGACAATGTCTCATGATACATTTCCTACAGATGACTCACACTTGTCTAGCCTCGGTCATTCTCTGATATTTATTATATGTTTTTGGTAGTACTGGTGTTCATAAGGTCATATACATTATACAACTGGGACTTCATGTTCTTGCTTTGTCTCTCTCCTTACCCTTTCCCAACTTTCAAATTACTCATAACTCTTAATTATTTTTAATTCTTCCATACAACATTCACATCATTTAAAAGTTTCATTTTTTACAAACACTACATTACTTTTTTTTTTATAATTTTGTCTTTTCAAAAGAGATATTTAAACTGACTCTTTTGTATCCTGCCTAACTCTGTATCAACCCTGGAACCATTTCAGATCCTACAAAAGAAGCACACTGTGCTTCACAACTTTGAATGTTTCTATTACCAAGAAAATTATCTTAAAATTACAGAAAGTGAGCCATTTGTAAATTGGAGAATGTTTAGTAAATCCTAATGAGTATTGTAAATTGAATAGAATATATTATCTATCGCTTTAGAGAGACAATTTGATTTAGTAAAAGTGCAGTGTGCCCATCACCTGAGTGTGTCAGGTGTGTATGGACACACTGGGAAACAACTAAAATGTTCTCACTCTGAGACAGAAGTTCATTCTGAGGCAGGAATAGGACAAAGAGGCACAAACCAAGGGCCAGCATGGTAACCTAAATCTCTCTTGCTTATTTTCTCTAAAAGCTGTAAGAAACAGTTTGCTCTTGATATCCAATGAGAGCGGGAATTTGTATCCTCCATTGGTCACCCTGCCAGATGGTCCTGTTCAAAAGGCTACAAAGAATAAACATTCTAAGTAGTATGTTAAAAATGTCTTTTAAAATCTCTTCAGTATGACAGTTTTTCTTTAATATAATCATATCTCAATTCATAAACGGTTCTGTTTATAAACAATTCCGTTCCCAAGCTGAAACGTTTAAAAAAATTTTGCTTCTATTTGTGAACTCCACATCGAGTGACAAAAGTGACTTCAGACCCTCTTCCCTGTAAGAACATGAACAGGACCACCTGCCTCAGAATCGCAGGATGAAATAAGTTTGTGAATGGAGGCACAACTGTACCTGCTTGAGTAAAGTAATGAATTAAATGATTAGAATTTGAAATAGAGGACCCATCGCAAAGAAAGTAACTATCACTTAAAAATACCACAGTGAAACTGTATCTTCAAGACAATAAAAAGAATATTGTAGTTGTGTCTTCAGGTCCTATTAGGAGCTTTTCATTGGCAAAATACAAAGTAAAGATAATTACAACACTAAATGGAATTGGGCCAAATAACTGAGTGCTTAAATCAGCCTTTTCTAGGTGATAACAGAAGTTGGAATAGGATGAAAGAGCTGATCTTAAAGCCTTGTGCACACTCACTGCACACACATAATTCCATGCTCCTTCAGAATTGAATTAGTTAGTGGACCAAATAATTCTCTGCTCTTTGTTCCAGTCAGGCTGTAGATAGAACGCTCTCACATGGGCTGGGTGGCATTTACCCCTAGTATCACCACGATTACCTCTATATTCTTTTCTTATTAAAGTTTTGCCTCTCTGAGTGAGTATCCATAGTGTTTAATTAGCTGTATATCTCCTGAATCATGAGACATTCTTAGGACAAAGCTTATTCACAGTAAAAGGTGAATCTGAAAGTGTCCTGTGTGTGTGTGTGTGTGTGTGTGTGTGTGTGTGTGTGTGTACAAAAATGCATGAATATAGTTCCTGCTTTCCCTTACCCTTTAACTGTAGCATGGTAATTAGAAATGCAAAACTTTGCCTCTTTAAAAGAAAATCAAGTCACACTATTAACCTTCTTTAATTATTCATTTCAGCATATTCTGTGCACACAAAAATATGTAAGTCACAAAACACTGAATAACTATAATCTGTTACATATAAAACTATATGCGAGGCTTTGCACATACAGCATTAACTGCATATTTGCTGATGTGAGGAAAGGAAAAACTAGAGCCTTACAAGCTAACTACATATCAAACGTTTGCCACAATTGTTGCATAATGAGAGACATATTTTTAAAGTTGATTGTTTTCTTCTTGCCCTTATTCAGGATTGGGAATAATTTTATCACCACCTCAAAACATAGGTTCTCATCAATTTTCCTGGTTTCTGGGTAATTATTTAACTATATTAATTTGTGTTCACTTCTTAAATCTAGAATAGGTACTAAATCACTAAGCTTAGTTAAGAATTTATGCTACTTGTAGGAATCATTCTGAATTCCCTTACGTTTTCCATAATATAAGTAAGTTATGTGCCTATGCAAATAATATAAATTCAGGCTATGTGGTATGAACTGTAAGATAATATATAGGAAAACCTTTTGGAAATAATATAACCTTACTTGAGCAGGAAGAATATTTTTGGTGTTGTGGAACAAGACTTTTATCCTAAGTCTAAGTCTGGGGAATTTGATGCTCAAGGATCATTAGGAGTTCGAGGTCAGCCTGGGTTACCTAGGGAGCTCAGGGCCAGCTGGAACCAGGTAGGGAGAAACCTGACTCAAGCTACAGCCTCTGGGCTGGGAACTGCTAGTAAAATTACTTACACTGGCATTGAATTTTCTATGTTACCACAAATTTTAATTTCCTTTTAGTTAAATCTAGTAAAAACTAAATTTGCATTTTGTTAATTTATGCTAAGGAATAACGACATTATAACCAAGACTGTATAAATAAATGTTTCCTATGTCATCAGTTTTTAGAATCTGTACCTGCAGTCTAGAAAAAAAATGTTTTAATTTATCCAGATATTATAAGAATCCAAAAGAAAAAGCAAAAAAAAAAAAAAAATCAGATTTACCTTTTCTGACAGTTTCTACCAAGTTTGAAAAATGTCTACTTAGCAACTGAAATAGGAGCTAAGGTGAATTTCTGCCAAAAAATGTCAGACTATTTAGAATAATTTTGAGAAGTTTAACTTTTTTTGAAACTAGTTTCCACACAGTAACTTATGTTAAGTTTCAAGCACACAAATAAGAGCTTAACCATGGGAACAAAAATTGTTTGTAATTACGCTTATATCTACAAATAACTCTTAAAGCCAAATCTGTTGAATGTAAAACAAAGACTACTTAGTGAGTTCTGAATGTATAACAAGCCCTCAAAACGCCGTGTTTAAAATGATAAGCATTATTGTCAACCAAGAACATACTGGTCGTCCATGTGTTTCTGACGACTCAGTCAGACTACGCTGACCTTGTCTGCACTGATTCCCACTCCTGTTGTCAGTGGTAGCCTGGGCTGTCATCCACATGAGCAGTACTTCATTCTCAACAAACATGGCAAACAAGATTGGGCCTTCAGCGGGCCTCTGCTGTCCACCAGTGCAGGTAGAGTTTGTTTGCGAGGTTGCAAAGTGTTTTGGCCTGCATTTCTGTTGCTTGGACAAAATACCTAGTACAAGTAAAGGGAGAAGGGGTTTACCTTGGCTCAGAATTTCAGCTCAAAGTTGACTGTCTTCAACACAGAAACATAGAGGAAGGGTGTGTCAGAGAAAAGATCCTCACCGCTTGATACTTACACAGCAGGATCAGGAAGAAAACCTCAGAGGAAGGGGGTCGGAAGTGGAACACAATCCCAATGGTTATGGCCTATGATAGGCTTCTTTCAGTGAGGCCCCACCACCTCCTGTCCCATGTGGTAAGCATCTAAGCAGCGGGGCACATGAAGTTAGGACACAATCCAGTCACCTGTCAGGAGCCTCTTAACCCTGGCTAATTGATAGCTAAGATGAACCAGTACATAAATATTTCAAGAATTCAATAAACATTGCAAATCCACTTGAGACCTAAATTCAGAGGCAAATTGCTCTGTAGACTCCTGTATTTGTTCAAAGCAAGTCACACTAAAAGTTCATATCCAATAGAGGAAAATGAATTTTCCTCCTTCTTTATGTTTTCATAGAAGGAATCATAAATTATTGCAATTAATGTGACCTTCATCCCAAATGGTGACGTGTCCAGAATGTCAGAAGCGCATAAGGTACTACGAAAGCTCAACTGTCCCCCTTGAGATTTTAGCAGCATCATTATCTTGATCCTTTTGCTAACTGACATAAAAATCCTCCCTAAAAAGCCATTTTCAATTATGCAGATTTGGCAAAATAGATAAATCTAATCACTTAAGATTTTATTTTTAAAACAATTTTATGTGGGCATAATAAGCCTATGGTACATAAATACTCATTTAGCGAATAGCCGTGCAACATTGTCTTACGCTGTAGTTTCACATTCTACACTGTCAGTTACCCAACTTCAACTGTAGTCTAACACTATCAAAAGCTCCCAAAATAATTCATAATTTTAAATTTATTCACCATTTAGAGGAGCATGATGACATATTGTAGCATCCTAGTTTGTATCACTTGGGATGTGAGTCATGGCCTTTTTTCAGTTAATCCATGAAGCATATGATACCTGCCCACTAGTCAATGATTAGCTATATTGGTCGTGAAGTTACATGTCATGATACATCTGTGTGTGTGCTCCAAAAATCCATATTTTATTTAACAATGGCCCCAAAACACAAGAGTCTTGATGCTGGTAATTTTATTATATTAAATAATTATTAAAATTTACTATCTTTTAAAATGATTTTTCTACATTGTGTTTGGTTGTCATTTGCCTTTTATCGTGCTTATATATTAAATTTAATCATGACTAGAACCCTATGGAGAAAGAGCATGTCTTAATACCTTTCTTGTCACTGAGACAAAATATCAATGCCCAAAATTAAGGTAGGAAAAGTTTATGTAGCTCAGAGTTTGTAGAGGTCCATAATGTGCTGGCCCAAAGGCAGGATGGCAATGACAGAAAGACAAGTTAGGGCAGATGAGACAGCTCAGTGGACTAAGCACCTGCTTAAGCAAGCAAAGAGACCCGAGTTCAATTCCCAGCACCATATGAAGCACTGGCCCTGCCCTTGGGTACATTAATCTAGCCAACAAGACCCAGTGTGGTGGCATATACCATAATCCCATCATAGGAGAGGCCAAAAACAGGAGGAATACTATGAATCTGAACTGTGTAGTGAAAGAAAGGAATCAAGGAAGGAAGAAAGAAAGAAAGATAAGAAGAAAGGAAGAAAGGCAACAATTCATGGTGAGAAAAGACAGCAAAAGCAACAAGAGAAAGGGGACATAAGCTCTTTCTGTCCCTTATATTGTACGTAGACCACCCACCCAGGGCAGGTATAATACTTCCTCCTTTAATTACTAGCCAAAATTATTCCAAACAAATCAAGTCTCACACACTTAGTACCAGCATCACACAGTCCACTTCAGCCACCTCTGAAAAACACATATGACTGCATGAGGCCTCATGGGGCAATCAAGACACAAAACACAACAGGTATCGCATTTAAGGCTTAGGATTATCTAGTTTTATGAATCTACTGGGTATATTGGCACATATGCTTCACAGATAAGGACCAAGTGCTTATTTTCTAACCAATCCCTGCTCCCAAAATTATAAATAACAGTAGTAAAATGCATCTTTATAATTATCTCAAATGTTGAGTATAAAGAAATTAGTTCAGTTATCAAAGGATAAAAAACACTTAAATTCTAGTTGCTAGCTTTGGTTCAAGTAAAATGATTTTCTGTCTGTTATCACAACTATACAAATTATCAAGCTCCATCTACCTGCAGAGGGTGGACAGTATTAAAATATAAACAAAAAATCTATCCTGCTCAGAGATGGCTGTATTGAGAACAAGCATAAATTTATATGTTCTAGTGCATGCTTGAATTTATGGTTTATTTCAGTTTTATTTTATGTCTTGATTCCACTCAGCCTTATGAACACTGCAGCTGAGATAATAATAGTTCACTTCTGAAGTGTACTCAACAAAGGAAAGCCATTCTTTTGCCTTCTTTTATTTTTGTGGCTAACATAAGCTTCTTTTTTCTTTTATTCAAGCAGATAGTCTGCAGCCTCAATATTATAAGACCTCCTCTAGAATCTATGGTTTACATTAGAGAGAATCATTGAGCTAGATAGCTTTAAAGAACTATTGGAGATGACATTAAAACAACCATTAAGCATTTTCTGTGACAATAAAAACTTTTAGGTAAACTTTGTTGTTTTTTTTTCCAGACTTATGGCTTAGTGATGCTAAGAAATTTGTGAAATGTCTACTTATCAACCCAAGACTTACTTTAAACTTCTCATACTACATTGTCTCAGCAGGATATCTATCTCCACTAAATTCCTGCCTAATAATGTTCAGGCAGTTTTTATAGATAATTTCTAAGATGACATTTCTGTAAATGATTTAAGCAAAGGCACATGAATATTATACTAAGGAGATCAAAAACTACTCTTGAATAATCTTGTGTAATTTCATGCATGCAATTATGTACTCATATAATGAATACTTTTGAGAACTTTCTGTATATCAGCCATGAGGTGAGTACACAGAACAATGAAATATATCCTTCATTAAAATATTTACATTGAAAGAAAATCTACAGATAAAATATTTATGTAAATTATAAAGAGGAAATTAATAAGAGTCTCAATACCACACAACATGTGTAAATACTCTACAGAGACTCAAAGTTGAACTAATGGGGGGACATGAAAACTACTGCTAATTTTCAATTTAATTGGCTTTAAAAATGCCGAGAATATTAGTAAATCACACTTCTGGGTTTGTCTGAGTCTACAGCTGGTACCTGATCTCTTCTTCCCTGCAGGGTTCTCTGTGTGATGCGCTCTGTGTCTTAGTTATTTTTCTCATTGTTGAGGCAAAACTCTAACACCCATAATTAAAGGAGAAAAGGTTTATTTAGCTTGCAGGTTTTAGAGGTTTCAGTCCACAGTGGGATGGATCCAAGGAGGAAGGCATGGTAGAGGCACAAAACTTCATGGGGGTCAAGGACAGCAGAAACATCAAGGGAGAGAGAGCACACAAGACAAGCTTCTTTCTGTTTCTTATTTGGTATCAGGCTAGCAGGATCACAGTAGTGCCAATCCAATCAGTGGACTGATTCTGAAATCACCCAACCTTAATCCCGGCACCCTTAACACCAGCATTGTGCTACAAAACAATCACATGCTGTGGATGTGAAGAAAAATAAACCAAAATGTTCATGACTGTGAAGCTTTGAAAGGATATCTGGACACAAATTATCACCTTCTGGTCCCCAGATGCTCTTAGCTAAAGTAGCTTTCCTCCACTGTGTTCTCAACGACCATGTTTCTGTGTTGGAGTACCTGACTACAGGCTGAAACCATTTGTCAGTAAAGCTGTGCATGTCCAATATTTTGCCTCAGAAACAGAAAGCTGATTAACACAGTAGGAAACCAAGGTAATAAAAAATCATTGCTGTTCATTATTAGAATGATGTAGAACTCAGGCAATATGAATAGAACAAGTCAAAGCGCAAAACTGTGAGCTGCTTTAAGTCTCTGGGAAAATAAGACTTTCTTATGAAGTTTTAGTTACATCAAAGAAGGGAAGACAGTGTAGGTAAAGTACAAAAATCTTATTTCTGAAACTTAATTCCCTTAGGATTGTGTGCACTTTTGATGAGTAATTATAAAATAGCTCAGAACAGATATTTCCAATCTATCTTCCGTGTTAGAAAGGAAAACATTCACAAACACAAATAGACCTTGTGTTGGGAAGATTGGCAGATGTAAACAAATTGAAGAAGTAACTCTTGCTCCTAACTTACTCAAGTGCAAAGTATCAGTGTGTGCAGACACACTGTAATAGATCATATAGTGCAATGGATCTCAGTCATAACTGAGTGGGTTATTGCCTTCGTATGTACCTGGACTCCAGCACTTTTCATATTGATTTCCCTTGTCTATTAAAATATGTGTGTTTATTGACCTTTCAGGTTGAAACAAGATTGTGTTATTATGTACCTCCTACATCTGGAAGACAGCAAAGAGCACAGAAGTTTTGTTGGACACTTTATCTCCTACATTCTCATACTTCTTCATAATTGTGCCTACATACAAGTCTTGCACCCTCTTACGAAGTCTCTTTCATTGTCCAAATTCCTTAATAACCCACCCTGTAACTTGAAGTAGAATCTAGAACAGTCTAAATTGATTTCTTTTTTCTTTCTTTTTTTTCCTCTTTTTTAAAAGTGTTTGGCCCACTGTCTCACTATGCAGTTTCTAGTGATCCTTCTGTTTGCAGCCTCTCCAGCACTGGGGTAACAGGGGTGTGACACCTCTCCAGCTCAGCGAGCCCAGGAGTGAGGCTGGTGCAGCCTTATAAATGCACAAAAGAAGTCAATAATTGTAACACAATGTAATTTGTGTTAGAATTGCATCTAAATATGAAGAAAATGTCCTAAAGGTCACTCAGGTATACATCTGTAGAATGTGTTTATTTTCATTATTGTTTTACTATCACCATGTATACTTTAATCAGATATTTATCTGTATCTATATATAGATTTATCTATCTATTTGTTTCTATGTATGTACATATATGTGTGTGTGTGTGTGTGTGTGTGTGTGTGATTTTAAGTCTTTGTTTTCAGCAAATCAACTTTGAGACAATTACAAATATCCAAGCATCAGTGATAACGCATTATTTTGTAAGAGAGCATAAAGCCTGCTAAATATTCAGAAAATCAAATCCAACAAAGATCTATATACACATGACATTTTGTGTCCTATATCAAATTAATATTCTTGGGATTACGTGGAAACTTTTGGAGAACAGTTATAAGACATCTCACAAAAGATATTTCTAATACATATTCTATATTAAAAGGTAGCCTGAAAAATGTTGACAGAACAAGTTTCTATGGCTGTACCACACTATTTAATGGAAGAGCAGCCTATGTGGCTTAAGGCACATTTAGATGTTAGGATTCAGCTATTATTCCCTTACTTTTGACAAAAGAGAGTCCACAATGGTTGGTCTTTCAGCAGTTATTACATTCAGAGCCAAAGTACTGCACACAAAAAGATACTGGGGTTCTGAAATTGTGAAATTGCTACTGAATATTACCTGAGGAAATCTGATATAAACTGAAAGAGTTGTTATATTGTACACAGCTTTTCAATCATTCTTTTTATCCTGGCTAATAATCTTCTGGCCTCCTGGCTTCCAGTTTTCTTTAAAGTTGTTTTTATTTTCTCCTTTTTACACTTCAGCAAATGTTCTCCCAATGTGAGAAAAGCTGGGGACCAAAGTTCATAGCTGTTTACTATGGTCTTGTCTAACACAAGCATGACAGAGTGTTCGACTAAAAATAACTAGCAAACTGCTTTCCGTTTTTTTCTCTTATGGAAGGAAAAGGTAGTATCTTGTATATGCCCCTTTCTAATGGAGATATGCTATTCGCATGACTTCAAGAACCATTGATAAATCCACTCTGCATCTCTGTTTCAGTTGGACACATTATTACCAGTATCAGTTTGCTAGAATTTAACTCAGTGGCATGTAATTTGGTCCCTGGACACAAATGCATCTCTAGGAGCACATCTGTCACTGAGTGGTTGACTTTAAAGTCACCCTCCATCACTCCATTTTTGTCAGTGCCTTTTTATTGGAAATGTACCTAGAGAAAAGTCACAGATTGTGGCAGCTTCTGTGGCATAATGTGAATTGCCTTCTACGCAGAAAAAAAAAAAAACAAAACAGAAAGTTATAGAATTCTTAGTTTTCATTTTTATGTTAAGATGAATAAACCCATAAGAACATTTTTAAAATGTTTGACTGATTATATTCGTATGCTTTTCTAAATCCATGTTTAGAAGGAGATAATTACATGGATCCCAACAATGGTGACAATACACTAAGTAAATTAGTTGTTGAGATGTAAGTTATTTCAAATGTTGTAAAACTTGTCAGTGTACCAATGAAGAAGTAATATTAAGAATTTATTGATGCATTGCTTTCTGCAAATAAATCAAATTATAGGAAATGTATAATGTCAACACTAAAATAAAATATCAAATGTCAACCATTCATTTATGCTTCAGTTAAAAAATTCTGAAGCATAAGATGTATTGGCACATTTCGAGGAGGTCAAGCCTCAGTGGAAGGCACTAGAGGACAAATAATTCTACTGCAGAGGGCTGGGCACAATAACCCAAGTTAGGTTACTAAAAATTCTGGAATCCCAGGGAATGTTGCCATCACTTCTGCCAACATGTAAGTACATATAAATTCTGCCTATACATAAAGGAAGTCCTCTCAAGAAAATTCAAAGTAGGAGTAGTATTTTCCTAGACACCCAATGGCAGTATGCAGTACAAAAAGTAGAGACGGATTCTGAAAATTAAAAAGGTCATGAAATTGCTTGGCATACTGGGAACTCTTCTAAAACTTTTGTTTATGGAGCAAAGAAATATACACGCTGATGAAAAGGGGAAAAAAAAGTAGATCTTGAAACCTTTTTATGTACAACTAAGGCTGTTTCCATGATTTTATATAAGCAATTTTAAGGATTAATTTATGATAATCATAACATGGACTAGGAGTAGGTTGTGCTTAGTGATGAAGAGTAAAGCTTACACTTGGTACAGAATCTGTCATCAGCAAATGAAGACACTGCCTTTATAGTGTATAGCAGAGATGTTATAGCTCGAAGAAAAGCAGAAACTTTTTACAAGTAAGAGAAAAGGACAAGTATTTCAGTTTCATGCAAAGAAACATGAATTTGTGAGAAAGAAATTTCTCAATGTATGCTCGCTGAAGTTTTCAAACTAAAGAATATTTAATTGATTGTGAAATTAAAACACAATTAAATAATCTATACTTTTTCTTTTTATAAGAAAATATTATGGAACACTTTCATAAAAGAAAGAATTCTATGCTATTGTAAACTACCATTTGTCCTTCCAATAGAAGGACAAGTTAATCCTGAGTTTTTAAGTGCAGCTGAAATGTCTTCTATCATTTATATCTCTTTCTTAAAGAATTTTTGGGTTATTCTTGTCTTTGTTAACACATTTACCAAAAAGATACCATGAAATGTAAGCTAAATCATCCGGTTTTCTAACTCCTCATTAAAACAATATTTAGGAGAATTTTTTACTCATGACAGCATGAAAAATCTATACTCTCATTTCAAGATAAACTGTATGTAATATGTGTAACAGTTTGAGTGTATCTTTTCAGAATGTTAGCTTTAAGACAAAATTTATTTTAAATGTCTACTAATACTTTACCAGACTTGTCTTGGCATTTATTTTCCACTAAAGATGAATAGGAAACAGGGTGAAGTAGTGAGTCTAGTGACCAGATCAATTGTACTTGAGGCATAAATAACATTTCAGCCCTGTCTGATTTTACTTAATGCTTCAAAGTTTATCTAAATGAATACCTCATTATATGACTTCAAAAACACATTTTTGATCTAACAACTTCAAATGATTTACGATATTGAAATTTGCCTTTCTTATTAATTCAACAATTAATTTTTATATTTAAAGTAAAATGTGCTTAGTTATCTGAAGCATTTTTATGTTATAATCATCTCCTGGATAGAATGAAAATTAGTATTTCCTTTGTCGCCCATGTTAGTCCATCATACTTGATTATTGCTCATGTGTGTGATATTCTTGCTTCTTAGTTTCATGGTATATAGATATTAGCACCTGTTTCCTATACTATTACTATATAACTAAAAATGATGGCAAATTTAATACATACAGCATGCCTTAGCAAGCAACAGATTTGGGGTGGATTTTATTTAATTCAGTGGTATATTTCAAATCTGACATTGGAATACTTTGACATCTAATTCCTAGAAGACATTTAACCTAGACATGAGAGCTCTAATGTCTTTTAATGTGAATTAGATATTCAGTTTGCTACAGAGAGAGAGACTTGGCACACATTCACTAATTCATTTAGTCTGCAAATATTTATTGATTGTTTAATCATCAATAAAGTTCTCTTAGGGTGCTGAAAATGACTAATAGAAACAAATAAAGCTGGTGCTTAATCTCAAGGAAATGAAGCTTATAAGGAGAAAAGATATATTCACCAAAGACCACAATAAATGCTAGAAAGTGAGATATATGAATAGTATGCAAATAAAATAGCATCATTGTTTACAGTAAATAATAATTTACTGTTACTTTATTAAGAAATGAATTATTTCTGTATATAGTATTTTTTATCAAACAACATTCTTGGCATAAGTACTCCTGTGATGAAATATTAAGAGTTCCAGCTCTCAGGAAAAAAAATGTTCAGTTAATATGCGAAGGTGGAAAGAAGCAAGCAATTGCTTAGTGACATTTCAGAATATTTGAAATAATATAAAGAAAGATGGATAGACACAGATATTGTGTATGTGCGAATGCTGAGCACGATGCTCAGGGTGGAGTAGGCAATGTAAGGTTCTGAAAAGAGGAGCGGTCTCATGGCATCAAGGAAAGCCAAGAGGAGGCATCCTTTGGAGATGTGAGCCAGTGGCACTTTCTGCAGAGCCTCTCTGGTGAGAATTAGCACAGCTTGCTCCAAGATCTGACAAGCTACCAAGGAATGTGGCTAATGGGAGGAGATGAACCTTGGAAGACAGACAGGAGCCAGAATTGTAGGTCAGCTTGACTAGCTTCATTATAAGTGTCAATGAAAAAAGGCATGTTGTAAGTTTTCAAGCAGAGAGTGAAATGGATACCTGTGAAAAGTTTGGCTACTGAGCTAAACCTAAAAAAGGTAAAACAATATAGGCCTGAGGACAGTAAGAATTGGAGAAAAGATCAAGCATTTTTTTTAAACATCTAGGGCCAGCCAGATAGGTCAGTGGATTAAAGCACTGGTTTAGGCAGGTGCAGGGACTTGGGTTTGATCCCTAGTGTGCTGTGCTGGCCTTGTCCCTGGGGCATTCTGAGAAGTTGATTAAGCCTGGGCTTGGTGGTGCATATCTATAATCCGAGTGCTTGGGAGGCTGAAAACAGGAGGATCACTATGAGTCCAGTCTGTGTAGTGAGATTCTGTGGACCCTGTACTAAATACATAAATAAATAAAGGTTTTTTTTTTTAAATAAAAATGAACACCTATGATAGGAAGATAGATAGGTCCTTATAATTTTTTAATTTTACAATCACTGCACTATTTTGCTAGAGAGAGGACTATGATATGGAATGCTTGAATATTTTGTTCTATTTCTCACTGCTAATAGATGCCAGAGTTGGAACTGAAACTTAAATTTAAGGAGCGTGCTGTGGCTCACAATGTTACGTTACATGTATAGTCCAGATATCTCTAGAACAGTTAGGAATCTGTGAGGAAAATGAAGAATACTCTCACTCTGTTAATGAAAATCAAAGTAAGAAAAACTATAAGGTGAGTTCCACAGTGAATCTGAGAGAAAGGACAGAAAGGAAAGAGTAGTTGGTGAGGTGGAAGAACAGAAAGGCCTTGCAAGGAAGGCAGTGCTAATTAGAAATGTTAGCCTGCAAAAGGCCAATGGACCTATTTTACTGACCTCTAAATGTGGGTATCAGCTGCTCTTGAGATTTAGAAATTATGGGGAAATGGGAGAGTAGAAATGATTCTTTTATTTAGATTCAGGCTAGAAGAAAAAAAAGATGATACAGCATTTTATTTTTAGAACAGTTAGACTTTAGCATGTTATTTATATATATTTTTATCAATGCCAAGGTTGTTTTTATTAGAATGTGCTTTGACATATAGTGATTATATTCATCAAATGTGATTATTAGTGGGATAATGGTTTATATTAGAAAGAAATGTTCCTGTCCTGTGAATAAGAAAAACAATATGGAATTTATATATATATATATATACTTTTTTTTCTGAGTTCAGATAACATGCAATGCCCTCGTACCTCCTAGGTACCGTATTGTATGTTCTGCCAAAGAAGATTGAACAATTAACTTCGTTAACGCTAGACCTCAGTTATTATTTATGACAAATATTTTAGCAGATAATTACAGAAATATTCAATAGTGACTGATCAGCAATTAATTACAGCTTGAAAAATGATGTCCAGAAGTCCAAACAAGTAGATAAATGCATAGACAGACAGACAGATAGAATTTAATCGATCTGTCTCTCTGTCTTTATATATATAGGAACATTTAGAGAATGTCCCACGTGCAGCTGAGAAGAATGCACTTCTGATGATGTTGGGTAGAACACTGTAAATGTCCCCTAAGTGCATTAGTTCACAGGCTTGGTTCTGTCCTGTTACTTCTCTGCTGTGTGGCTGCTGTTCCCTTGATGGTCTGTCCCCTGGAGTGGAGAGAAGGGCCGGACACGTGGGACCCTCTGGTGGAGCCATTTGCTGAGTCCCCGGTGCTCCAACGCTGGCTGCTGTGCCTGTGCAGATGCTTCCTGCCTGCCATGTCGTGGTGGTTCTCCTTTGCAGTGCCGCTCTGCCGTGGCACCCCGCCTCCGAGCCAGGCAAGACTGATGGAGAGCTCTATGCACTGCGAGCTGAAATAAACCTTTACCCCATATATATATATATATATATATATATATATATATATATATATATATATATATATATTTCAGAAAAAAATGGACACATTTAGAGAGAGAGAGAGAGAAGCACCTGCTCCTGGTACTAATGATCACAGAATTTTCATTTCTGGCAGCTTCGTTTAGAGTTTTAAAATGTTTTAGATTTCCCATCGTGATTGGTGCTTAAATTATATGTGAATAATCAATTTCAAAGAATCTGCAACTGTCTTCATGTGATGTGATGTGATGTGTGTGTGTGTGTGTGTTTAGTGTGCTTGTGGTAAACACACATACCTGATGTGCATCTGACAGACCTCGGCCATTGGAGGTGCAGCAACTGCCAGCAATTAGCTGGCTTTGTGATGACAAAGGTCAGTCATTAATGAAACAGGAAACAAATCATGCCCATCTGTAGGAAAATAAACTTATACAACAGACAGTAAAGAAGAATAAGTGGTCAAAAGTAAGCAGCAATAGTTAGTGAAGGTCATATAAGTCTGATTGAGAGACTATAATTTCTAAGTGTCAGGAAACTTTCTGCTCGGGATATTCCCAGAGGACAGAGTGGTTTAAACTTAGACTTCACAAAAGCAGCATCTGCTGCAGAACTGGCAGATGTCAGAGCATGTGACAAGACAGGGCAGGCAGGAAGGTGGGAGAGCACGCTTGATAAGGCAAAGGGAGAGAATAGATTACTGGTTGACAACGGACAGGTTGTAAATAAGTCTGTTGGTCATCAGTTCATAAATGCTCTCCTTTCAAAAGGAACATTCATTTCATTTGAGAAGAATGAATTTCCATGAAATTTTTTACTAGTTTTCTTAAGAATATTACTAAACCTGCCATTGGGTACATATTATATATAGAAAAATGTTAGCATATATTTTTAATGTATTTGGTAGAGGGTGTCACTGTGCAGCTTGGACTCATAGTGATCCTTGTGTTTTCAGCCTGCCAGAAGCTAAGCTAGGATTACAGGTGTGTGCTAACAGGAGCCGTCTCAATTTCCTTCTCAGCACACCCTGATATGTATATAATAAGAGGCTGTGAGAGAGCTCAGCCGACTAAGCACCTGCTTAGGCGAGCACAGGGTGAACCCTAGTCCCTGTACCTGCCTCAGCCGGTGCTTTATTCCTCTGAGATCCACACATTAAAAGCAGAACTATTACGCTTTAGAAGTTTCAGAGTAAATGTTGGTATTCTCAAGTGTATATTCATGTACGTCCAAATATTTGAAAGAAAATTTCATATACAAATTTTTCACAATTGTCTTAAAAAATCTCTTTGCTTGGCAAAGTGAACTCAGTTAGTAGGCTGATAATTCTTCTAATTCTCAGTTACCGTGCCTGCCAGGCCCTAAAAATTTGAAGAAGAGATCGGTATATCACCTTCTGGACATCAAAATGACTTCACCAACAAATAATGTAGTCAGTCACATACAGGAACAGAATTTGCATAAGCAAATAATTAGTAGGATCAGGCACCTTTCCAAGACTTTTGGCATCACACATAGCTAATTACCATATTTTATCTTTTCTTTACCTTCAAAGTGCTACTGTCCTTCAGCGTATTTTTCCCTTCTGAGTGTTTAAGTTTAGTTTTGTTTTTATTTTCTTATTCAAATGTTGATATGGATATGTGACTCTATTTCTCTTTGTAGAAAGACTAGCAAGGAAGTTGATTTAAGGCAAGAGATTGAACTTATTAATATGTTTTTATATTACTTCTCTAATACTATTATTCTTTTTCCTACACTCTTGATTACTCACTAGAGTACTAGATGTAGATCCATCAGTTCTTTCAGCAAACAGACCACAGACTGTGTCAACACTTGTGGCGAAGGTTGACTTGAAGCTGAAATCTGATTCTGACTGTGTTGATTTAATGAAACAAGCTTGGTTTCATTCTTGATTTTCGATCCTAATTGAGTCTGCTTTTAAATTTAAAATGAGAAACCAACCTTTCCTAAATAAAAGCCATAGTAATTCAAGAGATACAGTTAAATATAAGGACATTTAATTCATAGTGAAATATATATTATATCTTCTTTTCAGGCAAGTAGACTATACTCAGAATACAGGCTGTTGTGATAAGAAAAAAAGTAAATCTTTCTTTGTATTGGTTCTTTTTTTTTTTTTTTTTTTTGATCCTTCCTTTTCTTCCACAAATACTGATTGTGTATTTCATTTATTTTTTGAAAAGGCAACAAGCAAGTCAAACAACAATTCTTTTGTCATAAGGTTTCATCTCTTATTCAGGACAGTGTACATAACTGAGAATCATTCTTAAGAATGTAAATACATTATTTTCAAGTAGCTTTTGTGGTGTTTTCTTCTTTAATCAGACACGAATTTCCTCAATATTGATCATGTATTGGCAAATTTTCAGATAGCACTACTTCAACCATAGTTAAGTTCAAAGAATTTCTTAGTGTAAATGACTGGCTGCAATGTGAGGGAAAAAATGCAGTGTGCACTATTCAGAGTCGATTTGCATTGGAAAGGGCATGCAGCACTTTTTCCACCCAAACTTTGTGAAGCATTAAAACCAGCGGTAAAGATAATGCATTAAAGGATGTGTTGGTCCATTTTTGCTACTACAAGAAACTGTTGCATAATAAATGATTTATAGATAGGAGAAACTTTCCCTTGCAGTTCTGGTGTCTGAAAAGACCAAGGGGCTACTCCAAGATGGCAGCTCATGGCTGCATCTTCCTGGAGAAAAATGTCTTAAGACAGAAGGATCCAACCATTCCTCATGTGATGGACATCTTGGTTGTTTCCAAGAGTTTGCTATCACACATTGCTCTGCTATAAACATAGCTACACATATATCACTATGATACAATGTTTTCGGTTCCTTTGGGAAAATTCCCAGTAGGGGAATAGCCGGCTTGAATGGGATATCTAGTCCTCCTCTTTTGAGGAATCTCCACACTGACCTCCACAATGGTTGTACCAGTCTACATTCCCACCAGAATGGAGAAGCGTTCCCTTTTCTCCACAACCTCTCCAACATTTGTTGTTGGTTGATTTCCTTATGATAGCCATTCTTTCTGGAGTGAGATGGTATCTCAGTGTTGTTTTTATTTGTATTTCATGAATGGTTAGAGATGTGGAACATTTTTTCATATATTTGTTGCTCTATCTAGGTCTTAACCATCCAACAGAAAAATGAAGTATACTTCTTGGGGCCATAATATTAAGCTGAGCTGTAAATGGCTATGGTTGACAACTTCTTTTAATAACTCACTATTGTTGTGGAATGCTGGACTGTGTTGGATTGTGTAGTCAAGTTCAAGCACCTAAGTTAGGTGAATGACAATGAAGTGTCCACCTCTGACAGGTGTAGACAAAGGAAGGGGTATAGAAAGAAAAAATCATGATGTGTATGTATACACAGTACATTTGGGATAGATAACACTGTGCTTCTACATAATCCTAGAGGCAAGATTTGCACTAATGGTGGTTGTGTCAGCTTCTAGTACTATGGTCATCCACTAGGAAAATAATTATTGAATTTTTGATATAATTCAGGTATAAAAAATAAATAAACAGCTGCACTCTTAATTTACTGATAAGTGACATTTGCTATAACAATGTCTGTAAGTATAATATCATGTATGCACCCTGTACAACACCAAAACAGTATGAAAACAGTTTGCAATGTATTAATTTATTGAATCTGTCTTGGTAAGGTGTCGTAAAACTGATTTATATTTGCACTTCAATAAAATTAAAAATAAATCAAAAAAAAAAAAAAAAAAAAGAAGAAGAAGAAGGATCCAAACCCTTCCTTGCGGCTGTCTAAAACTGCCTCCTCTTCTCAACACCGAAAATTCCTTCTGAAGATCCCACCTCTTCCATTGCTGCAATGGAAATTAAACTGCAACACGAGTTCAGGAGAAGTTTCAAGCTGCCTAACTCCTCACAGTAGAGGGCACCTTAGCATATGTGCTGAGAAGAGTGAGAGGAGGGAGCTTCTCAGAGGAGCGATATGGAACCCAAAATTTAAAAAAAAAACATTAATAAAAGAAGGTAATGCTTATTTTATATATCTACTATAATCCACAAAAGGAGAATTGTTTGACTTTTTATTTGTTTGTCTGTATCACCTCACCTAAATTTGTACACTGCAAAGAAGGAAATCCATGAGGGTTTTTGGAATGAACATGCCATATTCTACACTAGTAAATCTTCATATATTTTTTCAAGTTCCTAAAACCAGCAAATGATTATTGAAAGTATTTTCCTATTTCACGTATGAAGAAAAAGATGTATTTAAAAAAATGGCAACTTGCTTAAACTCATAAAATTTTATGGGAAAAAATGAAACATGAAAAGCTCAGAGAAAATTTAAGATGCGTAGTTCAGGTCTTATTTTGAAACATCTTGCAATTATTTTCCTCTTAAGAAGCGTGGGGTTTATGATTAAGGCAAATGAAAGCCTTG
The DNA here is from genome assembly GCA_004027165.1 of Ctenomys sociabilis. Taxonomy (NCBI): domain Eukaryota; kingdom Metazoa; phylum Chordata; class Mammalia; order Rodentia; family Ctenomyidae; genus Ctenomys; species Ctenomys sociabilis. The sequence continues at coordinate 11,512 of PVKA01022869.1, read as the reverse complement.
TGAAGAATGAAAAGCAAGTGTAGGAAATAGAGTAGCAACTTAGAAAGATCAATCTAAATACAATTTCAAAATCCATATTCAATACACAAATATATCAGGGGACAAAATCATTTAGGAGTTTCTTCATTGGATATATTGTACCTCAGATATATCTTTTCGTTTAGATTATCTTTTTTGCAATTAATCAGTCATCAGCCTATGATTATCCTTTTGTGAATCATATCCTTACCCTGCAAGTTTATCTTCTAGAAATAAAATGATTAAAATGTATACAGGAAAATGCTTTTATGAGGAATTATTATTCATATAAGACAATGAACTCAAGTTTTGCCATTTTTACTGAATCTAATTACATTATTTTTTATCCTTCCCACAGAATTCTTTTATCTTAATAAAAGCTTTTTTTTTGTTGATACAGTGCACTATACTTCTGGAATTTTTGTTTGCATATTCAAATTGTTTTTTTTTTCATAAAAATTAATACTAATTACAAACTGTGCTTTTTACAGCTGTGCCATATTTTGCCTACACTTTTTCATCTATCATTTTTGTGGCTGTGTATCCGTTCAATCATTTACCCAATCAGCTAATAAAGTTATTTTATGTTCTACCTGCAGATAACTACAACACATATTATTTATTCCTAAATTGAGCACTTGTGTTAATGAACTTCTGAATCTGAAATTACAATGGTTATCTGTCTAATTTAACTCTTGATTAACAGCAAAATATAAGAAAATTGGCCTATTAAAAAAAGTTTTCAAAGATGATATATAATAAGTATATTACTCAGAGGTTAGAAAGCACCTTTTAAAAATGAAAGCACATTTGTTTATATCCTGCTCAAATTCCATTAAGTTTATAAGTTATAGATTGATTTTGGGTGTGCCAGGCAGTCCATAATATACACAGTAAACTCATGTTGAAATATAAGTAATAAAACAATATTGACTGTGGTTTTAACTCTTATTTTAAATAAAAAATTCCCACAATCAATGCCTTTAGGATATCTTCAAAAACTATAGCAGAGAAAATAACTGCTACTATTCAATGACAAATATATAAAAGAACAAAATTTCTCCATAACAGTATACAGATATATTTTTAAAATAATGACTGAGCTTTAGCTTAGTGTCATGATGAAGCTGTAAATTAGACTCAGCCTTACAAATTACAAATGGAAAATATCTGTGGCCTCTGAACAGGATATTTGAGAATAATAGGAAGATATTAACTTGGACTGTGATTTCATATTGAGATTCATTTTCTCCAAATACATTAAGTGTATTCCCTCTTCACCCTCTATTCTCTGGATTTATAAATCTTAAGTTCATAGTGTCAGTGATAAAAATAAATCATAAAATGCTTCACTTCTATATCTTTTTAATAAAAGATGTGCATTATTCCTGTAAGACAAAGCTGTTTACAGATCAGGTGGTTTGTATGACATAAATAAATTTAAGCTAGAGTGGACTATTTTATGATGTAACTTGGAATTCATCTATTTTCCTTTGTTACATGTGCTTGTATTAAGATTAAGTTTCCTCAGTTACATGAAGACAATTAACTTCAGCCTCTCTGTTGATTTTATTTAAACATATGTTTAGAGTTAGGAAAGTTATTTTTGTGTTTCGAATTTTATCTTACCTTGGGAAATTATTGTCATATTTGTAGGTTATTTTCTTTCCACTATTCCACACTGGAAACAAATCACTGTTAATCTCACTTAAACTGAAACATTCCTTATAAAGATAGACCTTTTTTACAAATATTAGTTAGTTTGAGGCCTGAAATAACAATCATCTGGAAACATAACTGTTCATTTTCAAATTTAATGGTTATTGTTGTTAAAACTATATTATAAGAATTTAGGAATTTTAAAAACTTAGTTCTGTTGAAAATATTACACATACACACATACATACACACACATAATTTGTTGACAGGAAAATTTGACTCAAATATAGAAACAGGACTATCAATAAGTATCATATTTTTCATAATATCATGACCCTTTATTCTTTAGTTTTTCAAAATAGTCTTAGATCATTCTCCAAGTGTTACTTAATTTAAGAACATATATAATCTATTATGTACATATTTATATACATTTCTAAACTGATTACAAATTTACTCTCTTCTAACTTAAGGGAAACTGATGAAGTTTCTCCTTGTTATTGCTAGAGAATTTTTTCTTAATGATTAAACAAGGTAGCATATGTTGGCTACAGACTGAACAAATTTATGACTGTGATTAACTCTTGTTGATAAATAATAGGGGCCTAAAAGTGTCTTTGAGGCTAAGGTTGAATGCATATGTGTGATTCAGTGGCTGATAATGTTTGTAACACATTACGCCAATGTACCATCACATGTAGGCTATCTGGGCAGCGCAAACTGCATTTCAAATGCAAAACCACAGTAGAGAAAATATACTTTTTCTGCTCTTAGCCAAGTAGCAGAACTCCATTGTTCTTCTAATTGCAAATTTCATGACATATTTCTTGAAGCTTTTTTCTTGTATTTTAACAAATAGAAATATTGAAGCATTTTTTAGGAAGCATAATAATCAACATATGAAGCAAAATGCTTACATAAAAATTTAAAAATCACAAAGCTGAAAATCTCTGGTTTAAAATAAGATTTGTTAAAAAGACAGCAGACCTTAAATGTACATTAGCCAAATTAAATAATCTTAGGCACTAGAAGTAGATGAGTAAAAACCTATATCTGAGCATTTCTACTCAGTGACAATTTTATTATATGAATTTCAGGCAATGCCAATTTTTTTTCTGAGCTGGGGATCTTATTTAATGAGATATTTCCATTTAAATACATATTTATGCTTAACTATGAAGAATACCCTTGAAATTAATAATGCAAATCTTAATTACTAGATTGAAAATTGATGTACCCTTTCAGCCACATTACTGTTATAATTTTCTATGAGTAAAATTACTTGGAAAACAATCTCTTAGATAGCTAAGTTTTCTTTTAACTGTTCTCAGTTTTTCTACAGTTCTAAACTGTGGCCTAGATATCAGTTTATGTTCATAAACAGTGAATAGTAAATATGGATGATTCATGAATTTCACCATTCAGACATCTGTTTAAATTTTTTTTTGTTTAGAAGAGACATCAAAGACATTAATAATGCCATGAACACCTGCTAACCTAAATTGATATAAACATTACTTTCTTATTCTTCTATTTTTCTTTTGTTTTCTTTTTTTCTTACTGGGGATTGAACTCAGGACCCTGTGCTTTCTAGGCATCTATTTTTTCAAAATGGCTTGAATAATATTAGACTGATGTTGAGATATATAATAAAATGTTGACTTTTTTCATACATTTATCATGAAGAAAAAGTTGTTTGTTCCTTCTGTAATTGGGAAGCTTCTGGTAAACCGTTATATGAAGGAACCACTGAGGCCTTGAAACAATATGACTATAATGAGTGATATAATGGCGTTTTGTTCAATTTACAGAGTATGAGTGAAGCCTCAGAATGATTGAAGCATCAGAATATTTAATCAAAGTTTATGAAAGCCTAGTGCAAGTTAACTCTACAAATTCTACTTCATATGTTGCAGATAAAAACTACCTGAAGTCAACTAAAATTTCATATTTTTCAACCCCTATATTATTTGAAGAATGGAGTAGTTTAGTGTCATCACAGAACTGATATCCAAATTCTAGCTGAATTACCAAGAATACTGCTCTACCATTGAATTCACTACACAAGAGAAGTAAAAATGGGATGGAATGTGCCCTTTCAAGTATGGAAGTTTGGTCACTCGGTTGTACTGTAGCTCCTGAGATGATAAATGAAGTTCTGTCAAATGTGCAACAGGTGACAGCGGCTATTCTATACCAGGAGTAAAATACAGCACCTCCCATGTATCACACTTTTGTGCATCCCTAAATCACCATACGCTTCAGTTACTTTTCACTTATTGCTGGGACAAAATACCCAACACCCCAAATTAAGGACGGAAAGGTTCATTTAGCTCACAGTTTGTGGGGATTTCAATCTGTACTCTCAGCTGGCTCCAAGACAAAGTGGCACATGGCAGAGGGCAGCAGCTCATGGCTGTGGAAAACGGCAAGAGCAAGCGCAAAAGGCAGGAGCAGCAGCAGGGGCAGAGGCAGAGGTGAGCCTCTCTCTTTTCCTCTTATGGCCCTCAGGCTGTCTGCCCCAGGCTGGGCATGGCACCCACACTCATAGTCCCTGCAGTACTCAGACCCATAATCCAAGCCTTGGATGGTGAATTAAACACAAGCTCTAGAACCTCACCACAAGGACTACATGAGGCTTTCAGGGAGAAGTACACACAAACCTTAGCACCACGGGGACATTTTGAAAAGAAAGATGTCCAGTTTCTTTCCAAGATCTAATGGAGTAGCGTCTCCAGTACAGAGCCAAGGACCATTAAAAGGGACTCAAGCAGTTAGTAAATCACTGAAATGAGGAAGAATGTCCACACCAGAAATAGTCAGAACCTAAACTTTTCTTTCCTTTTAATCTTTTAATTATTTGATACCAGGTCTTGCTACACAGCTCGGACTTGTAGTGATACTCCTCTCTCAGTCTCCCCAGTGCTGGGACTACAGTTACACACACCATGCCCAGGGTTCTGAGGCTGACACAGTATGTGGTACCAGGAACAGGCCCCGGGGCCTTGCGCTTGCCAAGGAGGCACTTAGGCTGCCAAGCTATCTCCCCAGGCCCCTAAACTTTTTATTTATGGTTTTATAAATGAAATTCCTGAAACTGGAGTATAGCTCAGTGGTAGAAAACATGCAAGGCCATTTTCTGATCTCTAGCACCACAAGTACATATATAAAAATTCCACTATAGAGTATATAAGCTACAAATTCCATATTATAGAAATATATAAATTATAGAGTCTATATTAAAATAATGAGAGGAACAATTTTGGGGAATTAATAATCATCATAAAAATACTGTGCAAAGTCTCTGAAACTTGTTTTTGTTCTTTGTTTTGAACTTGGTAAATTTATCGTTGAGTCCCTGTACTTATTAAAATATAACTCCCTAAAGTTGAACTGTATGTCATTGGCTCAGGAAACTTTTTGGAAGTCTGGGATTGAAAGAACAGTATAATTGACCTTAGTAAGAAAGTAAAAGGTGAAAATTCCCTGAAAATTAACGGGGCCTGCAGAGTGGAAAGTATTGGCTGGATTTGGTGGCACAGGCAGTTAGCTGCTCAGAATGTTGAGCCAGAAGAGTGACTGCTTGAACCTGGGAGTTTGAGACCAGCCTGAGCAACACCGGCAGACCCAGTCTCAAAAAAAGGAAGTTTTTTAAAGCAGTTCTTGATACCTCTGTGTATTTTAAACTGCAAGATACACATGAGTTTCTGAGTATTAAATCATATTGTATTAACTTGAGTTTATCCATTATATGTGCTGAGATTGTACTTGTACTTTAATTATGCAAAATAAAGTGTAAGGCTGGAATTATGTTCTTGGACTTGTAATTGGGATCTAGGTAGATGAAAGGTGAGGGGACAAATAAGAAAAGGATATTTAAAGCTATTTACATTAGTTTAGAAAGTTGATTTAATCATCAATCTGCATCCCTGAGAAAAGTAAGTGACCTTAAAATGAATTAAAGTACCCAGAAGAAACATTTTATTTTCTAACAAAAACTGTTTTTTATAAAAATATGTAATATATGTGGTAATAGCCAATCTATATTAGGAATATAGGCAAAATATAATTTTATCTCATTTCATTTGATTTATGTCATATAGAGGTGAAAGACAATTATAACAATTATACCACCAAAGTCACAGAGTTCAGCTTATATTTTTAATCATAATTTGTCAAGCAATAAAGGGAATTCACATGACAATAGCCAGTGTGTGAAGATTCTTTGCTGGTCTCCCTGTAACAGATCATTTGTTCTTCAGAACCTGGAGAAAGAGACCCTTGGAGGGAATATTCATCATCATTATTTTACACATAATACAATAAAGATGTAGCGGCCGCTTAAATGTCAGTTCTGGAGTTGACACACAGTCTAGAAATTTGAAAGCTGTGGTGTGGTCTGAGAACACAATCAACCCTACAGGACCTTTCAAAAGAGTAGTGTCTGAAAGACTCTAGAGATTGCTGAGCATATAATGACACAATGGAACAACCTTTAAATGGAAACCAAGAAAATACACAGAAAACTGTCCATGAAATGCTAAAACTCCACTTGGAATTACACTGAGATTTGGAATTAGGAGATTTTTGCAAGGAATAGCTGAAAGAATAGAGTGTTAAATGAGTCAACACATTATTCCTACCTCGAAATCTTTTTATTAATTATTATTTTCTGCTTAACATATTCAACTAAAACACACATTAGTAAAATAGTTGGGAAAGTTTCATAAAACACACAGATTTGTACTAGTACAATATAATATTGTTTTACTTTGATAGAAACAAATCTATCTTTCTGTATTTGCTCTATCCATTGGAAGGAATATTAGCTCAGGATTTTTATTTCCTGTTACTAATAACTATTAGCATAAGTTAGAGCTAGGTCTATTGATGGTAACACTTTATTTTATTTGACTTTTTTTTCAATTATGTGGCTTCATCATAGACCCTCACATATCATAGGACAATTACTCTATTGAGCTGTATCCAATCCAATAAAATTTTAAACAGTCATTGTGAAGAGCCTGCAAACATTGATAAAGAAGAATGCATGCATAAATTGACTATTATTCTATAACTCTTGGCATGGTAGATAGATAAATGAATACTAGGACCAGCTGATGCCTTTTTCTCTACAAAGGACATAGTTAGATTTTTTAAGTATTTTTACAAAATCGAAAAACCCAAGCCGGGCATGGTGGCGCATGCCTGTAATCCCAGCACTCGGGAGGCTGAGGCAGGAGGATTGTTGTGAGTTCGAGACCAGCCTGAGCTACAAAGTGAGCTTAAGGCCAGCCTGAACTGCATAGTGAGACCCTGTCTCAAAAAGACAAAAAAAAAAAAAAAGAAAAACCCAAGAACATGAAAATAAATTTTCATTACGTCATGTTGGTATAGCTAGTATCCATGACATTATAATAGTTAACAGGCACTTGACACTTGAACAACACACTGAAATAATTAAATATTGAATGGCATTGAAGCCCCATGCAAAGACCACTAGACACTTATTTAACTAGAGAGATCATAAGGACGCTCAGTAAGTGTTTTCATTTCTGCCTCTGAAATAGGGAAATTAAAATTTTAAGTTCTATTTCCTCAGGGGTGCTGCAGCTGTAATTGTCCCATCCACAAGGGATGATAACTTCTAGACAGGAGAGTGGTCTCTGAGTGGTAGGTCGTATAAAAATTTTAAGTGTTGATTTTAGATCATTAAAATTTATGAGTGCAGCAAAAATTACATTATTGGTTTGGATAGTGAAATACAATAATTTTTAAAGAGATTGTAGAAAATTTGTTTTAACATACTTTGATGCTTTATATGCATCTATTAAACTGCAAAGTTAAAGACACAAGCTACAAATAATGTAACAAAATATTCAAATGATATATTAACATAGATTCAATGTCTTTTTAAAAACAATACAAATGTTGGCAAACCATAAAGATATTTTTTACAAGCATTTCCAATATGAATTTTTATCTTCAGTCAAATAGTAAACAGTTTTAGTGGTGCTCACCATGGCTGAAGTTGAAGTATAATTACCGAGCTAAAATAAGAAGTTCAAAGGGTGTTGGATTATTCAGCACATTAAGCACCTACTTAGGGAAGTGCACACTGAGCCAGTAGTCTGGGTTTGGTGGCATGTGCCTGAAATCCCAGCACTGGAGAGGCTGAAAACAGGAGGATCACTATGAGCTTGAGCTATGTAGTAGGACCCTGCACAAGAAGAAAAAAGAAAAAATATATATTCAGAGTTTTCTTTATGACTTGAAACACAAGTTCTACATAGTAGATCTACCTGATGGTTTTTAGCTCTTGCTTGGAGATTTCCTACTTCTCTTCAGGAATTTATTCATCATAGAGTTATAAGAGTGAGAGGGAAGAACCAGATGGATAGCTTAGCAGACTAAGCACCTGCTCAGGCAAGAGAAGGGACCCGGGTTCAATACTGGCACCACATGCCAAAGCAGGTCCCACTCTGGAACACTGAACCATCAGTCCAGTCTGCATGTGGTGGTGCATGCCTTTAATCCCAGTGCAGGAGGACCAGCAGAAGTCAGAGCACCATAGGGAGACCTTGTACCCAAATACATAAAAAAGTGAGATGGGGCCTAATAATCGACACTAATATTTTTGTATTTATGGCTCACACATGAGAGATTATTTTCCTTATCTTTTCTACCACGATATTTGTTCTGTTTTCCCATCCCACAAAATGTGAGAGGAAGTATCTATTTATCTGTTCTTCACTTATACAGTAATCATGAGAACAGATCTTCCTCTATTGTAGAAAGTTCTATCATTGCAGAAAATGTTGTGGACTCGGAGTCAACTTATGAGAGACAAAGAAATATACATGTATGTTTTAAGTCTTCTTTAAGACAGAGATTCAGAATGTATTGCTTATTGTATTATCATGAATGAAATGTTAAATGACCTAGAATGATAATTTTTCATCTGCAGATCCTGCAGACTTGGAATATAAAGAAATATGTTTTAAAATATATTTTCTAATATCAATACCTAACTTGTACCCAGGGGTAAGTTTTCTCATTAATGGAAAAATTAGATGAATAATCGATTGTAACATGCCACACAGTTGGGCAGCATTTTGAAAATGTCTTTCTAGAAAAACAATGAAATCAATAAAAGGGTAAACAGAAGTAATTAGCAATAATAACAAGACAAGTAAGAGCTGAAATTTTTGATTTTTACAACTATCAAATGTTGTACATACATACCTCATACACTACACTATTAAGTGTTCTTAATAACTGTATGATATACATTGATATTATCTCATTTCACAGGTAAAGTAAGGAAATAAAACCAAACCTTCACTGTGGTAAGAACAAAGAGATTACTATCATAAAACTATTCAAAACTTTAAAAATATAATGTAAATAAAAGGACTGATATTCAGAATATTAGAAAAAATTGGAATTTTTTTCATGATCTAATTTATGCAATGGTAATGAACAAAGTAAATTCATTATACACATTAGTACAGGAAACATTTTGCATAAAGGAAGGTTCATACAAATTCTTAAAAGGAAAGCTCATAATTTAATGATCATAGAAGGTCACTTCTGTGTTTCTGACACTAATAGTAACAGAATATTTCTCCTTAAAGAAAAAAATCACACAGAGCTCAGAAAAGAGAGAATATTGAAGTGAAGGAACCTAATTGCTGACTTACAAGTCTTCTTAGATGCTGCACATAACTGTCTCTTGACTTCTGATGTTTAAAAAATAATTACCCAGGTTTGCCTAGAATTTTCTATGGTGTGTTTATTTAAATGCTGAGCTAATCTTAAGCTTGATTACTTTTCCATTTGAAGGTTTTGAACTGCAGTGTTCAATTCAAGTCCTCGCCACTAAGCACTGCACTTCCATATGTTGTTCTGTACTCTTGGCAATTGCATTTAATAGATACTTGAAGAAATTCCTGTAATAGTGCCTTCAAGGGAGGAAGCTTCTTCTGTTAAACATCAAATATTCTCTTCTAGTTATACCCTTACTCTTTGGTATATTACTTCTCTACCTCTGGTGCAACTAGTTACCTTAAAATGAAAGACTTAACCAACACAAATGTATTATAAATCAGTAGGTCACACGTCTGGTTCAGATCTCACCCAACTAAAACAAGTTGTCAGCAGGCTGGACTCCCTTCTGGAAACATTAGAGAACAATCAGTTTTCTGCTCATTTGGTTTTGTTGGCAGACTTGAGTTGCTTGACTTTGTCAGATCAAATACTTTTCTACCTGGCTATAAGCCAAATTATTTGCCACTTCTAGAAACGATCATTCTCCTAGGCTTTTGGCCCCTTGCTCTAAGTTTAATTCCAGAAATTGGAGTTTAAACACTAAGAACTGATTCTTTTAAAAATGTTTCCCACATTTGAGACCTTACCTGCCTCTGAGAGGCCCAGCCAGATAAACTAAAAACTCTTACTATAACACTAAAATCTTTAATTTTAGTCCCATCTGAAAAGTCCTTCTGATATGTAGGGCTCCAACATTGCAAAGGCTGTTGTCGCCCTATTCAAGCCAGGGATGCTTTGGAGTGTTCAATCCTGCTTACTTTTGAAAGAATGAAAAACTGAAAGGGAGAAAAACACTCTGAAATCCTGCTAGATAGTACTTTTTGCCATTTATTGTGTTTTCAACTAAAAGATTTCCTGTCATTTTTCCCATGCAGGAGAAAAATAGAAGATAGCAGGTCATCTTCTTTTAACATAGCAAAATCAGTTACAGATATCTGAATAGCTTAAAATTTAAAACTTTCACTACATGATGGCTAAATAATCTATTTTAAAAAATCATCCACAGTGGCAGACTTTCATCTATTTTTTTCTCCCAGGTTCTCAATAACAGAGACAGCTTTCTTAGACAAGGTGCTGATTCTGTGGAGGGATTAGGACAATGAATCTGACCCAGACTGAGTTATCCAAAAATCTATATGAAAGTAAAAATGCAATAGGCTTTGGTATCACTCTCAATAGCAGGTTATAGCACTAAATATGTGATGTACCTGCATGTCTGTCCTCCCTCAGTTCAAGCTGTGGTTTGAAGACCACGACTATCATGAACACCCACAGAGCCTGAAAAAAATACAGGGCAGAATCTGTTGCACAGTCATTGTTTGGGGAGAAGGTAGTGTGATATACTAATGCCTTGACTTTTGCTTTCACACATAGTATTGCCAAAATTTTAGTCTGAGAGAAGTATGAATTGTGTTATATTATTTTGTCTGTAGCCTTACATGAGGGGAGTACTGGTACTTGAAATAATTTATAAGGATATTCTACATATATGGGAAAGTTTAAATAGCAGAATGTCAATGAATTAATAGATCTGGGTTTAAATTCTAAGTCTTCTTAGAATTTAACTGTGAGATTAGAATTATAACCATTATTTTAATACTCTAGGCTCTGTCAAATGAATTCTAGATGTCATGATTTACCACTTGCTTGACCACTTGATAAATGCCTACACTGTGCTACTTCAGAGGCACAGAACTCAACAACGTCAACCAAGGCCCCTTTGAATTTACAGGACCACAATACTTAAGAGGGTAGAGAAAAGAGGTAAAAAATGAAACCATAAAAATGCTTTAGGTAGTGGTTGAGGAAGGACACCTTGGAAAGGAGATAGGTAAATACAGAGTGAATAATGCTGAACTCCTGGGGATATTGTAGGCAGAGTTTATCAAGGCTTGCATGCATTAGTTTGGGAACAGTCTCCTTTTTCAGGAAGAGCAAGGTCAGTATGGCTGAAGTATAGGGAATAAAAGATTAGAATGAAGTCAGAAATGGCAGGGCTGATACA
>PVKA01022868.1:0-36459 GCA_004027165.1 Ctenomys sociabilis | reverse complement strand
TGGAATAAATCAGACATAGAAAGTTATGCCACGTGCTTTCTCTGAGATGTATAAATAATAAAGTATAAATAGTGTGAAGAGCAAAAAGGAGACAGGTGACAGGAAATGGAGGTTGACTTTGTGGTGATAAAGGCACATGGAGGTGGGGAAGCCCGAGGGACCGGTGAAGGAGGAGGAGGTGGAGGAGGAAGGTAATGTGGAGGAGGAGGAGGTGGAGGAGGAGGAGGATGGCAGAGGAGGAGGAAGTGTGTGAGGCTGGGGTGTGTGCAGGTCCTGGCTCTCCACTTCTGATACATTTAGTGTGCAGCTGATGAAAAAGGCAGGCGAGCAGACTCCAGGCAGGTGCAAGCCTGGCCTTGTACAGCCTTCACGGATCTCTGTGTCCTACCGCCCTACCAGACTTCCAGCTTTGTGGGAACTGTCGTGATGTGGTCCTCCTTTCACATCCCAGACCCAGCTCCCTTTCCCAGCAGACAGCAACTCTTCATCAAATAGACCAACGATGGCCTGTGGCCTGTGACTTGGGTGAGACAAAGCCTCCCATCTCCACGCACCCACAGCATCCGGTATGCTATTGATTTATCCAGAGGATGTAGGAAGAACCCTTTGCTAGAAGCAGGGCAGCTGGGCCCAGTCCCTCATCCAGCTGCAGCCATCAGTTGGCACTGTGGCAAGACTGAATGCTAATTCTGCAGACACGAAAAGCCCCATTAGAAATTTCCTCCCAACTGTTGAGCTCATGTTGCTAATTCTGTTTTAATATTAACTATCTCATTTGACAATTATATTTCAATAATGAAAAGGTTATCTCTACTGTAAGATAAATAATGGGAAAGACCCACTGGCTTCGACTCGATCTCTTCAATTTATGTCTTTGGAGCAGTATTCTCAATTACAACACAACAACTGATTAAATATCAGCCAAGCATGAACGATAGCTCGCAGCTCAGCGTCCTCCGCCTCACCCCGCCCCTGGAAGACTGCAAACCTTGGCATAGAAATGTGAATTTTTCCTGGCATAAAAAAGACAAAACTCCTGTAGTTTTTACTCTACTGTCTGCTGTTACTGACACTGTTTAAATCACTTGGGCCTCTGTTCTCTTTCATGAGCAGAGACTCAAGGAAGACAGTGTTTCTCAGCCAGGCACAGGAATGATTGGGCAGAGTTCTCTTCTTCCCCTGCTCAGCTGCCTGGTTCATGTGGACCAGTATCACTGAACACCTAGCGTGGGCCAAGCCCTGACTAGGACCTAATGTTCCTAAAGAGAATTCCATAGGGAAGAAAGCAGCCGCTGTTGAGTAGGTACCTTGCTTCTCGGTTCGCCATGGCACATTCTGCAGCAACCCGCCTTATAGTGACATGGCACCAACGTGACCATCATGTCTCCTTTCCTGCCATTTAATGCAGTGCCTCAAGGGCAGAGGCTGTATCTCATTCTTTGGTTTGTTTACCCCAGTGTGGCAGCCTGGAGTCCAGCACACAGCAAATGCTCGCCTAGTGTCAGGTGAACTTTAAGAAGTCACCTGAATCATAATACATTAATTATTTAATTATGGTACCAGGGATTGAACTCGGGACCTTGCCCTTGCCAGGCAAGCACCTTTGCCACAGGCTATATCCCTGGCATAATTGAATTCTTCTTCAATCCTCACAGCAACCCTGAGGGTGGCCTTTTCCTCTCCATACTGGCCATCACAGGAAGCATAAGTGTCTCTGTGTCTCTTCCCCAGAATGCAGGCCTCTGCAGGCAGGGCCTTGACTCATACATGGCTTTGCGAAAGGTGTGTCACACAGTGGCCACGCCTCCTTGGCCACTCCGCTGGTGTCCAGGACAAGTATCCTGTTTGGATCTCTTAGGAAAGGAATTTGGGCACAAGGGTAACACCCACACTGGAGAAGGAGCAGGACAGTGAGGCAGGGAGGAGGAGGCACTGGTGCAGGGGTGCTCACAGAACCGTCTGCCCGAGGGTAGAGGGAGGGAGGGATTTTATGGCCGCTCCTCTCCATTAGTGGCCAAGGGCTGCTCCCACGGGTGTTTATTCTTTGTCATGTCTAGTTGGCCCCACATGTGGGCAAACCCACTTCCCAGATGACAGGAAACCTTGGGGAGAAAGTAGAGCCAGGTGGAAGCCGGTGCCCTGAGACTGTGGGAGGGTGTGAACAGGATGAGAAGTTACTGTGCTGTGACCACATGGCCCCCAAAGTCCAGAGGAGAAGTATGATTTCGGGCACTCATGTACACGGGCGTAGGCACAGAGGACACCTAAGGTTCTCCATGCAATTGTATCTGAGATCTCCCCAGAGCCTCCTGTGTTGGAAGGTGACTGGATTGCGGGTGTGGGGCACTCACTGCTGGATTGGCCCCGAGGCTGAGGACTGGCTGTGATGGCAGGAGGCAGGCCCTGGTGGGGAGAGGTGGGTCACTCCCCAGGAGGGTATACTCGCCCTCCCTCGACCCCCGCTGCTTCCTGCCCGCTGTGCCAGGGACTGCTCCTCCTCTGCCACACTGCCTTGCCTGAGAGCCAGCCGAATGTGCACTGGAACCTCTGCGACCTGACCCACGTAGCGTGCTCCGCCTCTAACTTGTGGGTATGAGGCGCTTTGCCCCAGCAAAGAGAAGTGACTAAGATTTTATTCTAAGATGCTGCCTTTCCTAGAGTTCCTTGGGCTTTTAAGGTGCAAACTATATTCAGAAAAAAAATTCCTTTGTCTTTGGCTTAAGGGGAAAGATGGTAGCGGAGATTTAGGTGGCTTGGCTCAGTCATTCTCATGTGAAAGCAGATTGACAGAAAAAGTGAGGCACTTGGATAGTGAAACCATGTGCAGTGATGGGGAGGGGATGGGCCAGAGCTAGCCCCAGTCACTGTGTTGGCTTCTCCAGATCATCTGACCTTGTACCAGTTGTCTAGATTGTGTCAGGCACTACTGCACTCTTTAATTTATATAATTCAACGGTCACAGCAATCCTGGAAGGTGTTCTGCAAATATCATTTTGAGGATGAAGAGAGTGAGGCATAGGATAGCTAATCGGTAGACACCAGCCAGGCTTGCTGAGGACGAGCCACTGGGCTCAGCTGCTGGCTATGCGGCCCCAGCTAAAGATCCTCGGGCTGATTTGTGATTAAAGGCAAGTACAGACACCAGCCCCCAGAGCAAGGGGAGAGCGGCCCCAGTTCTCACGCCTTCCTCCATTCACAGAGCCATGGAAACCTTTCAACATAGCAGTGATGGCAGCAATTATTCTGCAGGCTGTGGAATGAAGGGGTCCTGTCTCAAAATGCAATTATTTCAGAAGAAAGGTTTCTAAAAGACATAACACAAAAGATTGCATTTGGCGTATTTCTGAAAGTGATATTCCCAATAAGGATTAAGTTTAGCTTTGATCACGGTTCAGAGTTTTGTGAAAAGAGATGGAGATGATGAAGGAGATGGAGAGGCGGATGACACTGGCAGTGAGTGAAGACGGTGGTGGGGAGTGGCCAGGTACTCGTTGTTGTCGGACCTTTCCCACACACTGTCTGTCGTCATGGCAATAATCCACCCAG
Organism: Ctenomys sociabilis; assembly: GCA_004027165.1. Taxonomy (NCBI): domain Eukaryota; kingdom Metazoa; phylum Chordata; class Mammalia; order Rodentia; family Ctenomyidae; genus Ctenomys; species Ctenomys sociabilis. The sequence continues at coordinate 32,913 of PVKA01022868.1, read as the reverse complement.
CACAGGAGAAAACCAAGCTCAGCAAGGTGCAGCTAGTGGCCTCACGACAGTCCTAGGCATAGAGATTATGATTAAAAGTTTTATTACGCTGAACCTATATTACTACTGACATAACAGGTTTCTTTCATTTACTTCCATCTGTTCACTTCGTAAATTCACATGTCTATTCCATAAATAGTTACTTTGTCCCAGGTATACCTAGCATAGCTGCTCAATCCTTCTAATCCCCATCCGTCCAAAAAATGCCTTCAGCCTTGCCTTAGGGATAAATGAAAATGAAGGAGAATTACATTCAGATCGAGATTTATCATGATGAATGTTCTATAACTAGTGTGAAAAGAACCATTAATGATTTTGCAGCTTGCATAAGCTAATGCCAATTGTCTGCTTGCTGTTAATTAATGTGGTAATAAAAAGTTGCTTAGTAATTAATTAGTTAAAAGGAGTGGGGTGGCCTTGTTTCTTACTGATGCCCATGCTCTAGGAAGAGCCCAGGCCCAGGATGGGGGCATATAGGAGGAGCTCTTGGAGGTTCCTAGTGCTGGGCCAGCCTCTGGGTGACTAATGTGGATGGAGATTGGGGCAGGACTTACTGCAGAGCTGTTCTCTGGGGCACCTTAGTGACCAAGGGTAGACTTGCCAGTATCACCCAGGGGCATCCCCAGATACTCAACTCAGGCAGTGCTCCCAGGAGAGGAGCCCCAGGAACTGTTATGAAAATTTTACAATCCAGATAAGTTAAATGATTTCTCAAGTCATTCAGTTATAAGCGGGAGACTTAATATGAGCCATATTCATCTATGAGATTTGCAAGTGTAGCTGGGATGCAATAGAAGAATCTTATCTCTCCTTCTGTGTAGAGGAAGGAACAAAATAATGAGGGTCTTGGAGAAGGAACAGGACACATTTGGTGGCCAAGACATCTACCTTCTAGGCCTAGTGCAATTACTGACTTGGACTGTTTCTTTGCCTACTGTACCTGTCTTCTCTGTGCTCTGGGATCCAATATGGACTGACACGCCCATCCCATTCTTACATTGGAAACTTAATTCACAATACAACAACATTGGGAGGGGGGACTTAGGGAGGTGTTTAGGCCACAAGGTCTCCGCTCTCATAAAAAGATTGATGCTACCACAGAGTTTGGCAGAGGAAGCATGGCCCTCTTTGCCTTTGGAACTTCTGTCCTGTGGAATACACTCTTTTTCCAACCCAGAGGACACACTGGTCAAGGTGCTATCTTGGGGCTAGAGGGCCACATGAATGGACAATATGGAAGATGTACTTAGTCTGTATAACTTCTCAGTCCTTCCAGTTCCCTTTGACTACCAGAGTCTGATTTTCAAATTGTGCTTCTTTTATTTAACTTTTCTGATCACTAAAAATAATTCTAGGGGTAGAGAAGGAGGGATAGAGGGAGGGAGAGGGAAAGGGAGGGAGAGGGGGAGAGAGAGAGAGAGAGAGTGAGCAATCCAGGATGGGTTGTTAACTTAGCTCATCTGGAAAGACTTAAGACATCTGAACCTATTTTTATCCAAGAAAATACATCTCTCGTATAAACTCAATGTAAAGCTTAGAATCAATAGATGGAAAACTGGCTTACATATCAGTTATATATACTGCACTGTATTCTTTCATTCCCTGCCTTTGTAACATTTTCTTCCCAATGAGGTGAGCAGTTTGAAGGCAAGGATCCTGTCTCTTGCTTCTTTTGTATCTCTCATAATCATTGACAAGGAAAAGAAATGATAAACAGCATTTCTTGAAGTATTACACAGAGTAGCATCTCAGAGCCTTGGAATAGCTCATTTGTGTGTCACCACAGAGGCTGTTACGAGCAATACTTAGATTCTACAGAAGAAAGCTGGGCCTTAGCAAGCTCAGACAGCTTGGTCCAGTGCAGCGCACTAGGAAGCAGAGGCCCTCAGAGGGCCTCCTGACACTTGGATCAGGGCTCTTGATAGTAGCTACTGACAGAGGAACAAACATCTTCCTCAGAGGAGGGATAAGTTATCTGTAGAGCAACAGGTGAACCTTGATACTGAAAGAAAAAAAAAAAATTAAGACACACAAGGTTACCGCCTCTTGGTTTCTCCTATAAGAAACTTGAAGTATAAGTAGAATAAAAGATAAAGCATAAAAAACAGAGAAGTAGATTTTCTGGAGAGGAGAAAGGGATGGGAGGACTCGAGAAGACAAGGAAGTAAAAAAGGTTAAAATGTGATTTGTACAGGGACCAACTTACCACAGTGGATGTATTCATTAGGCACCGCAAACATGTACTAATAAACAACAGAAGAGGGGCAAGGTATTAGAAGTAATTCTCCCAAGGACAGCAGGAGCGTCTGAAGCAAACCTGAAAGGGCAGCATTTAGGAACTATCAGAGTGGAAGAAAGATAGCATCATGAATAAATGGTGCTGGAAAAACTGGCTTTTCACATGCTGAGAGCTAAAATAGACCCATGTCTATCACCATGCACTAAACTAAAGTAAAAATGGATTAAAGATTTAAATTAACAGAAACATTAAATCTACTGGAAGAGAAAGCAGGTAGAGATCTTGAAGACATGGAGTAGGTAGGGAGTTCATGAACAAAAACCAAACTGCATGGGAAATACTTCAAAGAACAAAAAACAAACTGGGATCTCATTTTTAAAAAAAGTTTCTTCATGTCAAAAGAAATCACCAACAGAGTAAAAAGGCAGCATACAAATTGGAACAAAATTTTAGCCAATTGTCCCTCAGACAAAGAACTTCAATCTAGAGCATATAATAATTTAAAAAATCAGGCCCCCCCAGTTCAAAGACTCAATCTAAAATGGGCATCTGAGTTGAATACACACTTCTGATGAAGAAATACAAATGGCAAATAAATAAATGGAAAAATGTTCAGCGTCATTGTTGATTTGAGAAATGCAAATTAAAACAACACTGAGATTCCATCTCACCCCAGAAAGAATGGCTATCATCAAGAAATCAACTAATAACAAATGCTGGAGGGGCTGTGGGGCAAAAGGAACACTTCTTCATTGTTGGTGGGAGTGTAGACTGGTACAACCACTATAGAAACCAGTGTAGAGATTCCTCAAAAAGCTAGAATTGGAGTTCCCATTCAAACCAGCTATTCCCAGGTACTTTTCCAGAAGAACTGAAAACATCACACCACAGTGGTATATGTGTATCCATGTTTTTAACAGTGCAATTTGTCATAGCTAAATCTTGGAAACAAGTGAAATGCCCATCAACTCACGAATGGAAAAGAAAATTTGATAATTTGATATTTTTATACAATGGAATATTACTCAGCTAAAGAAAGGTAAATTTGAGGCTATTATAGGTAAATGGATGCAACTAGAAACCCTATTCATAAGTAAAATAAGGCCGGCCAAATAGCTCAGTGGATTAAAGTGCCTGCAAGGAAGTGCAGGGACTGGCAGTTCAATCCCCACACCTGCCATGCTGGCCCTGACCCTGGGGCAAGCTGAGATGGCAATTGAGATTGGGCGTGGTGGTGCAAGCCTGTAATCCCAGCCTTTGAGTGGTTGTAAACAGGTGGATCACTGTGAGTCTGATCTAGCAGTGAGACCCTGAATACTCTGCAGACCCTTCCCTAAAAATACAAAAAAAAAAAGTAAAATAAATCTGACCCACATTAGCAAATATCATGCTGTCTCACTAGTGTAAGAACCTAAAATAGTAAATAAAATCTGAAAGGTACAGTAGATACGGTGAAAGGGAAAGAATCTGTTCAAAAGGAAGGAACACCTGGATAAGGGAAAGGACAAAAGAAAGAAGGGAGGAAAAAACATATAGTTATGTGTATGCATATGATAGGTTGGATAATTGTACTGCTGATTTTTGCTGGCCTATTGAAATGAGCAGTTAATGTTTAAATTTTTTCCTTTTTAATTTCTTATAATTTTATTTTACCATTTTTGCATGCTTGTATCTGGTAATCTAAACAACTAATTTGAAGACATTATGCACTATAACAAGCACGGTTGAATTGCTATTATTTTCTTTAGTGAAATTCTGTATCGTTTCTAACTGGACAGAAGCTGGGTGAGGGACAGTGACGGGGTAAGGTGGGCTCTTCAGTTCAACAACTCCTGGTTCTCTCCACTAAGCAAGTTCCTTCCAAGGTCCTCCTCCCCCCACCCCCAGCCAGTTTCGGAGCTCCCAGGGGCTCTGTCTGGGTTGTCTTCATCTAGTAGTGAGGGGGTGTTTCTGCCACCCCCCCCAACTCCCTGGAATGCTTGGCCTAACCCTGGGGTGAATGGGTGGACCAGGTACTCAGCTGGTCAGTGGGGGTCCCTAAATGTTATTAGGTAGCAGGTGTGGCCTCACAGGCCTTCAGAGCTGCCCTGTGCATTTTAATAGATAATAATGATAACCAACACCTCCTCAGCTCCATAAAGTTTTTAGAACATTTCTTCAGGGCAAAGATGATGACTTTAAATTGGAAGGGTTGCTCGAGGCCACAGAAGCATGTAACTGTCCTTTACTGAGCAGGGTCACACCCTTAGCTGGCGGTGGCTCATTCTACCCTCAGCCAAGATAGATGCTCTCTAGGATTGGCATTGTTATCTTTATTCTCCAGACAGTGGAACACAGGCCCAGACAGTGACCTGTCCAAAGTCACAAGGGTGGAAATTTTATTAAAGCCTAACTGATCTGGTTCCCCGGCCAGAGTAGTTTCCACTTAGGACTAACTGCCTCGACCAACATTCCTGAAACTTAAGAGTTAGAAGCCATAATGAGGCATGGTCAAGCTGACAACTCTCTGCTGAAGGGAGGCTAATTGGGGACTGTACAGGAATAACAGAAGCAAACCTGGTCTCGCAATTATGCTGAACAGGAGTCTGCCCGGCTGCTGCGCGAGGGCGCATGCCTGTGTCTACTTGTCCTCCCGGGGCAGAAACATAAGGGCCTTGTCCTCAGAGCTTCTCTGAAACATTACTGGGTGCTGCACAACTGTAGGCCACAGTAGGGCGACTGATGTTCTCCCTGTTCCAGCAAGTGGGAGCAGGATTCAGAGTAGCACCTGGCCAGGGAGAAGTAGAAGGCAGGCGTCCTTGTGCTGAGCAGAATTACAGGCAGTGTACCTGATGTCCATTTTCTGTAACATCCAGCCCACCAGCCCTGCAAGACCTTGGCTGTGAGGCCAGTGACAGTCATGACGTGACAGTGCCTGCAGCACTGCTGAAACAGGCCACCTAGCCATGTACTGTTATCTCAGGGAGGAAGAAGGAAAGCCTTGGATGGAGTTCACTGTGGATCTCTCTGCGCAGTCATTAGCTCCCAGGGGTGGGTGATTACCCCAAGGAGGCAAGCGGAGGAAAGGTTCACAGGCAAAGGCCCAATTCCTGCCAAAGAGCTCTGGTGGGGAAAGGGATTGAGTCATTAGGATGTCCCCAGCCCTCCACGATCAAAAGGCGATTGGAGCTTTTGGCGTGTTAGAAGTACTCTTTTGAGCACTTTTTTGAAACGTAGCCTTTGGATAAGACATTGTTGGGTACTTTCTATGAATTATTTTACCTTAGCTTCACAGCAACCAAGAAAAGTAAGAATTATTATTCAACTTACAGAGAGGGGGGCCCAACAGCTTGTTGTCAGGGCTGAATCAAACGCTGGCTGGTGATCTGCTGCCTAACCACTTCCTTGGCAGAAGGGGCTCTGAGGCGGACTTAGACAAAACAGCAAAGCAAAGGGAATCTCCTGGGAGCCTTCCATAGAAACAACCTGTGGGAAACCAGCCACTGTGTGCAGACGCTGATAGGTTTGTGTGTGTGGGATGGAAAGGGAAGGGGAGGGGAGGGCAGTGAGAACAGAAAGAAGCGCTGGGCTGGTGAGAAAAACGAAAGGTCTGCAATCACTGTGAAGGGTGTTCTGACACTGCAAATTGAAATGTTTTCCCTAGCATTAAATTTTAAAAAATATGATAAAGGAATAGGAATTAAGTCCTTGTCCTTGAAGGTGTTCTAAGACAGATACCCCCATGTCTGATTTGAAGGAGTCAGTGATGGGTGAGGAGACAGAAAAACTGATTGGCTGGGGGTGAAATTAGAGAACCGAACTTGGAATTACCCAGACCTAAAAGTTCTAGAAAAGACTGCTGTGAAATTCGGGGGAAGAGGTTAGGGCAGAAAATGCTTCTAATGCTGGGTTTGCGGTTTGTGGTTTCCCTCCACGGACCACAAAGAGCTAGCAGATGTATCTCCTGGGAGAGAACCCAACTGAGCTTCAGTTTCCTACTCCTCCAATGAAGAGAAGGTGAAAGTCATATGCAAGTAGTAGGATTTGGGTCTAGCAGAGTCTTCAAAAGCTGAAGTCCTCTGATTCCCATTTCTAAATGAAGCCAAGGTCAGAGAAGGTTGATTTTTCCCTGGATCACACAGGCATGGATAAGGACCACACATTTCTGGATAAGGGCAAGACACATCTCAAGTTAAAGTCTAGCTATTCTAGCTGAGGATTATGGTGGCTACAGTGCCCAGATCCCAGTGAAACACCCGTGTCATCCATGTATTGTCTTAGGAGCCAGCGATCTCAGCTACATCCTGAGCAGCTGGATATTCCTGCCTTTCCAACAGCTGCAGATGTGAGCATGGGAGCAATTTATTTCTCTTTGTTCAAACTTGTTCCACACATGTGCATCCTCTGAAGCCCAAGCTTCTCGTTTCCTTGTCCGTCTTTCCTCTCGTCTGCTCTGAACCTCAGCCAGCTCAGGGCTTCCCACTGGAGAAGCCACTTCCTTCTTGCATCCCCTGAGAAGGGTTTACTGTCAAGGAGCCACATTCTAGGCCTCCTACTAGCACCTTCCGGGCACCTGACATAGATTCACAGCTCAGCCTCTAAATGATCGTCAAAGTAGGTGCTACAGCCCCTTCTGAGTAGGAAACTGAAGCTCAGTTGGGTTCTCTCCCAGGAGGTTCATCTATCTAGCAAATTGAGGAGTCATAACTTGACCCTGAGAAGCCATGAATGGCAGGGGTGACTTGGTGATATGCATGTTTGGGTGCTAGCCCTGCAGCAGAGGGGCCATGTGGCCCTGGCTAAGTTGCTTAATTTCTTGTTGTAAGGCAGGACAGTAGTACAGCTAGTATAAAGATTAAGGGAGAAAACAAATATAAAGCACTTAAGACCGTAGCAGTCCAATCAATATTCCTTGCTGCTACTGTTATGATTGCTGTACTCAGCTTATCTGCTTCTCAAAGCTATGTACTTTCTACTATGCTTCTCACACTTGCCCAAAGTATGCTTGTTTGAGATTGGGCTTCCTGGGAAGCAGACTCTGAGAGGGGCACCTCGAGGCCAGGAAGCTGCCCAGTCTCAGATCACTCCCTGTAGGGAAGGGAGGAAGGCAGGAGCAAGAAGATGAGCAAGGCAAGTGCCATGTGGGTGCAGCACAGGCTTCTGCAGGCTCACCTAGCACATGGAGCCAGGCTGGTCTTTCTGTAAAGTGTCAGACAGGGTGAGGGACTTGGATCTCACACAATCTTCATTCCTCCCCCACCTTCCCATGGAGAAGCTGCTGGTACAGACCACCTGAAGAGACAGGTCTGAATCTTGGGATGGGCAAGACAGCTGCTTTAAGGGGAAGATAGCTAATCCCGTAGAAAAAAGTAGCCCAAGACGCTGTCATGGCCTTGCATCTGGACGGTGTGCATCTTTGTCCTGGGGAGCGCCTGAGTGTTCTAGCACAGCATTCACTACAAACCCAAATGGAAGAGTAGGAGCTCCCCTCCCCAAAGCAGGACCACAGCAAGTGCAGTTGCTTTGCTATCCCTTGGGGCACCAGTTAGCATGTAGTGCTCTGAGTCTCTGGATAGGGACCCAGGGTTCTGCAAGCTTAACAAGTCCCCAGGAGGTGTGTGTGCATCCGAAAGTTTGAGAACCAATGCCCAAAAGAGTCTGAGTAGTCTTAAGTAGTCAGCTCATTAAATTCTCATATTTCACCTTACAAATTCACTGTAATTTTGCATCTTCTTTCATAACATAGTCATGTGTTTTAAAACAAAAATATTTTCCTCTTGTACCTTCAGAAATTCAGGCCACCATTGCCATCTCTGAAAATCTATGCGCAGGTCCAAGGATGCCTGTACCCCATTTCTTCTCTTTGTCTCGTCACTCCCAGCCGTGGGCCAGATTTTAGAGGTGGTGCCCGAGGCACTCTCCAGGAGCACAATCTTTTTCCCTCCTGGTTGCTCTGCCTGCTGGATTTGCTGCTTCCCAATTTGTTTTCTGGGAGCTGGACAACCTGTGTTCTTAGGGGTGAGCAGATACGTTTTGCCAGCGACTGACCCCTTCCCCAGCTTCGATCAATTGCTCTCCGTCTGAGGGCACTGTTGGCTGCTTTAGTTTCTTCTCTGTCCGTGTTCCCTACTTTCTGGATCATTAAATTGTTCTCGCCTGAATACAGCAATCTATTTCATCTCAGATGCTTGACTGTCTGGGAAAGCCAAGAGCCCTTCAGGGAGCAGGAGGCCCAAGAGGACGGAGTGATTTAGAACTCAGCACCAGGCCCCTGCATTTCTCAGCTCCCTTCCCAGAGGGGTCTTCGCAGTCCTAATATTAATGCAAAAAGTTACCTCCAAGTTGGAAGGCAAAAGAGAGGGGGGAGTAAACAGAAGGGAACAAGAGTGATCTGGTATTTGTGACAAGTAGCTTTTTCTATCCAGGTAGGCTGTTTTCCAGGAAGTCTTATTAATAACACCATTCACTTTGGTAACAGTTTTCACTGTGAGAAATCCCTAAGTCCTTTATGGGGAGAAATCATATCACTCAACAATGAACTTGATCTGTAGATTGCAGTAAGTTAACAGCTGCTGAACAGCTGTATTTCTCTAGCCAAGGGAGAGAAGGCTTGAAGACCTTGGAAGGGTTTGGGAAAGGTATTATGCAGAACTCTACCTTCTCTAATGAGAGGCAATCAGAACTCACCCAGGGTTAAAAGCAAGATTCTTTCTACTTTCCATTCAGAAATCAGGCATATAACTGTAGGAGAAAATGGGGATGCCAAGAGGAACTTGGGAGCCAGGGCTGGGTGTCATTGGACACAATCCATTCCAAGCCATTTGTAAGCATTGCTAATGCCTCTAACCTAGCTAGAGCTTCTGGTGTCACCCCCATTTCACACAAGGGCAACCAAAGCCTCAAGAAATGAAGAGAATTTTTCCCACTACCTGGTAAGGCAGGGAAGCCTGGCTGGGTCCTGAGTCCTCCTTTCAGGAGCCTGATCCTATGACCTTGGCTGGGACACAAGCTCAGAGCCACCTAACCTGACTCCACAGGAAAGCTCTCCAAAACCTGAAGAACTGGGTTTGAGATTGCTCAGTGGAGCACTTCCCCATCTGCATGAGGTCAGGACTCCAGTTCCCCTACTGCAAATGGACCAAATAGGAGAGCACAAAGGCCAAAGAGCGGGTCAGCTGGACGTGCTGCCAACAGAACCAGCAGCCCCTTCCTCCAGGCCAGGGAAGAGGAGCCCAGGTGGCATCAGCAGCTTGTCCTCCAAGCTTCAGCCTTGTCTCACTCTACCTCCAAGAATTCCCCTAGTGGCTGACAGAGCTGAGTGGAGCCAGGTGCTGTCAGACTTGCCTCTCGGGGGATGATCTGTGGGCTCCAGAGCCTCCTGCCACCCCAGAAAGGCCTGATCCTTCTTCATTATCACCCAGAGCCTGACTGCTGTCAAGCTGCCTCCACTGTGCCCCTTTAACGACACTCATTCTCCTGCCGGAAGGAAGCAGGGGACAGGCGTCTGATGGAGATCCATCGCCCCGAGAAGCTACTCAGTCACTCCCAGGAAAGGCTCCTACTGACTATGGATGGGGACACAGGGTAGTGAGAGCCAAAGGAGACAGAAGCAAAGGGAGGACTGGGGCAGAGAGAGGCAGCAGGCAGGGGGTGAGGGATATCCCACAGGGACTGATGATGGGGTGAGAGCAGCCCCTCCCCGCAGTGCAGGACCACGCTTGGTTATGCATGCTGAGCTAACAGTGCAGTGGCTGACACAGAGCAGGAACTTCAAGCACTGAGTGAATGAAATGAAAAATAAAGAGAGTGCAGAGACACAAGTCCTGGGACAAAAGAGGAACTCAGCAAGTGCTTGCTGATGTGACCGAACGCGGCCTATGGAAGAAACTGATTAGAGCCAGGGACAGGAAGAGACAGCACCAGGCAAGGGCCCTCCAGGTATACTGGGGGAAGAAGAATTGAAGGCTAAGGGCTAACATTGTGGGCTGCTCCTATGGAGTGGGCCCAGGCCAGGGCAGAGGCCCAGGTCTTCCCAGCCAGTGTGGGCAGCCAGCAGCACAAAGGAGAGCGCTCAGTGGAAGCAGGAAGCCAGCAGTGGGCACACAGGCTCAGGAACCACCTTGCTGCTGTTTCTCAGATTCTAGCACCAATCCAGGCATGTAGTGTACATGCTGTAGAACTTTGCCGAGCGAATGCATGAGAACAGGACTGTGGGGCGGGTGAAGATTAGAAGGCAGAGGTTTAGGTGGGCTTGGTGGTGTGCGCCTGTGATCCCAGCACCTGGGAGGCTGAGGCAGGATGATCACTACAAGTGGGAGGCCAGCCTGGGCTACACAGTGAGTTCAAGGCCAGCCTGAACTGTACAATGTCTCAAAACGACAAAAATGAAATCATATGGTTAGTGTGGCTTTGAGGCAGGCAACAGACCCCCAACAGGCATACGCAGACCCCGGGGGCACACACAGACCCCAAGGGGCACGTCCAGCCTCAGGTCCTCATGCTTCCAGATGGAGTGCGCAGACATTGCTTCTGCTCACACTAGGACAGTGGTTCTCCACAGGGCACTTTTCTCCCAGAGGGGACAACACTTGGAGTCCACTAGCTGTCACAACCTGGTGAAAGTACTCCTGGCATTTAGCAGGCTGAGGCAGGAATCCTAGCAAGCATGCTGCCGTGCAGAGCAGAGACCCCAGCACAGTCGCCAGGCCCAGGACGGCAGGGTTGGCTCTGGGGCCCAAGTGACTCCCGGCTCTGCTGGAGGCCTCATCTGGGGTGCTTTATTTGCTCTTGATAAAGACTTACTGAGCATTGACACGCAAAAGTAAGTGGCATCTTCTCTCTTTTCTCTTGGAGAAGTGGTCTTGTGGTGGGATATTAGGGCATGGGAAGCGGGCCATGAAGTGGGCATGACCTGTCAATCATGGTCCATACCATATAGACCACCAGTCCTAGGACACACATGCAGAACATTCCTCAAAGCCCAGCACTTGGAGCTAACCAGGGTCAGCCTCAATGGGTTGGCCTAGACTTACTGTCAGCCTGATGAGAGGGAGATACCGAGGCAGCTCAGGCCTCGGTATCCTTTCATGGTGGTCTGCTGTTTCCCTGTAGAGTATACATCTTTGCCTATTTTCAACTGGCCCACATTCCCTCCAAAGAACCTGTTTCTTTTCCTCCTATTAATAAACATAAAACCTCACTATCTTTGCACTTGTCTCGACCAATTCTCTGTTCAGGGCAGAAAGGACCTAAAAATGGCCTCTAGTAGCAGAGTCTGGGATTCAAGGGACGCCAGGAGAAGCACAGTCCACTGGACTGCCCATGCAGACCTGAGATTGTACCCGTGTCCACCCAAGCATCCCAAGTGGTCCAAGCCAGTGGCTTCCTCAGCCTTCTGGAATTTATAGCTGCAGACCTTAGAACTGGAAGGGGCCTTGGAGTGTGCAGCCGAGTAATCCCTCAACTTACAAGGGAAGAATATGAAGCTCAAGAGACAAATGACACATCCAGGGCCCCAGGGCAAGCAAGTGGCAGCCAGGCCTGGAGTCCAGGTAGCTGGGCTGCTGCTTTGAGCTCTATGACAAAGTGCCTGTGGTTTCCAAAACAAAACCTCCTGAAATGAGTGGAGTGTAATGGTACACATGTAACTTGTGGCAAGGTTTCTAAATGTTCAGGTAATCTGGTGAAGCTCACCTAGACTGGCCATGGCTCAGGGAACAAGACCTGAAGACAAGGTTCTCCTTGGAGTCTGTGGCAGAGTAACTGAACCTGTCATAGAAAGGCAGCTAGCTTTTGAAGATGTCCTTACTCCTTGGTGGGAGGATGCCTGTGATCAATGTGCAAGTCAGATGACTATATAGCAGTCACGAGCCCCTGGAGTGCCAAGGAGAGGCAGAGGAAACACAGAGAAGAGCACCACGAATAAGACTCTCCCCCATTCCTAGGCTCCTTATTTTGATTGAAAATTTGTTCTTCATTTATCCAGGGAGAATATCCCAGTGGCTGATTCACTTCGAGTACCTTATTACAGAGAAACGACTCAATGGGTGAGGGCCCTTTAATAGGTTAGAAAGCAGGATTCCGTCTCCCCTCCATCTACCTACTCATCTATGAATGCACTATTCCTTTCCCGCCCACTCTTGGAGGCATTTTTAACCCTCTCCTCAAGGAAGACTAAATCTGTACCACTTCGTGACTCACTGGCCCTCATATCTACATACACCAGCATTTGGATATAACAGAGACTTGTTGTTGGGCTGGCTTTCTCACTAGATCATGAGACCTGGGTCCAGGGAGTGGACTTGTCAAACAAAATTGGTTGAAGAAGAATCAAGTGTGTGTTCTGGAGATGAAGGGATGAATATTGTCTTCATGTTCTGAAGGGAAAACACTAATGCTTTCCAGCACCTTATTATAGTTTACCAACTAGGCCACAGTTACTCAAGGAGACAGGGTTGTGTAATATCAGGACCCAAATTTTTGGGCTATGGGTACAGCTTAGGGGTAGAGTGCTTGCCCAGCACTTGTGAGGCCCTGGGTTCAATCTCTGGTACAACAACATAACCTGCCATAGACTTTGTTTGTCTATCAAGCTGTCTCTTGCTCTGCTTTTGCTACTAAAGTGTTAGAAATCTGTAGTGGGGGAGGTAGCACAGCAGTCTAAACGCCTGCTCGGCAAGCACAAAGACCCAAGTTCAATCCCTGGTACCATACGTTGTGCCGGATTGTACCACACTGGCCACTGAGTCTAGGTGTGTTGGTGCATGCCTGTAATCCCAGAACTGGGGAGGCTGAGACAGGAGGATCACTAGGAGGCTGAGCTGTATAGCAAGACCCTGTACTAAATAAATAAATAGAGATTTATTAAAAAGTACTACAAATCTATTTCCTGAGTAGCTACAAATAAATGCACTTGATTTGATTTACGAACTTATTTACTTGAAAAATTTTACAAAGACATATATAAATTATATTCAACTGAGCATCTAATGGGTTGACCTTTGTTTTAAAATTCCCCCAAATTAGTTCTATTCCAGAAAAGTTAGTGCTTCCTATAATCATTAGCTGTTACAGGCAATTTAAGGTAATGCAAGTAACAGGCTGGAGAGTGAAGAGTATGCGATGGCCAGAGCACTGCCCTCCCTTTGTGAATGGAGTCTCAGCTTTCTTTTCCATGAAATGGAAAAGCAGCACACAGCTCACACAGGTCTGCTCTGTGGATGTGGGCTCACAGGTATTTTTGTAAACTGCAAAGCAAATAGAGGCATGAGCTATTACAGTTGTAGAAGTTTGGGCATTTTGTGCCCACCTGTGAACACCTGATTTCAAAGCAGCTTTAATTATGTACAGTACGTGGAAAGTTAAAAATAAACACTACACCCTTAATAATGTACACCAGGAGGCCTGCCCACGGATGTCAGTTCCCAGCCCAGGGTCTCTCCTCTCCCACTACACGTCAAGGCTGAGAGGACCTTGCAATTTGCGGCTTAGTTAGTGCAGCCAGGATGCTATTCTGGGGCCTCCCGAAGGCGTGATTCTTGTTAACCTCCAACTCTCAGGCATTCACTGGAGATCCTGTGCTCGTTGTGGGTATAATTACAGACATTTTTAGCTCTCCAGAAGTTTTTTCCCAAAGAACAAAATGTTCTGAAGAAATTCTAAGCCATCATGCAGAAAATATTGTGAAAGTTTAATTAAAAAAAAATTTTTTTAAGTGTTAGGTCTCCACCGTCCCTAAGAAAACATCACAAAAACTGTCTTTGGGGCACCCTACCTGCCAGACATTAATGAATCCCTTAGCATGTCACTGGTGGCCAAACAGGCCAAGCAGGGCAAGGACGGCAAGGCCATGTGTCTCCTGTGTGACCCATCAGAGCGCAGGCTGTCAGGGTGCAGGGCACATCTCTAAGAGCAGACATGGCTGGAGGAAGTCCTCAAAGCTTCCTAGATACCTGTGTCCTTGGGCTGTTGGGGGCACCCATTTTTGTGGTCTTTCTTAGCTTTTGCTTCAAAGCTGGTTTTCACATGGCATTCAACAGGATCCCAGAGGCTCCAGAGGACGTCTGAGGTACTCACAGGAGTGGGGCAAACTCCCCTGGCACCTTAGAGAGCAGCCCCCAGAAACCTACAGTCCACTGGCTAGAACAGAGTGGGACCCATGGCCTCCAAGGAGGCCTAAGTCTTGCATGCTGCTCTCTGGGTTCCAGATCAGGTACACAGAGTGTGGAGGCTTGGGTCACAGTCAGCACCAGGCCATGCCTCCTCTGGCTCTGGCTGAGCTCTTCCAGGTGTGGCTCTCTCAGCTGTGGGACAGCTGAGGTGTCCATCATGCAGGCCACACATGGCACAGGGTGGGCACATAGGGGCTCAAGCTACAGTGCATTCAAACACTTGCCACCCTGGCCCTCATCTCTCATTTTCCTCATATGTTTGTGTGCATGCATGTGTGTGTGTGTGTGTGTATGTGTGTGTGCATGTATGTGTGTGTGTATTTAGTACAGGGTGTACAGGGTCTCATTATGTAGAATGGACTCTTAGTGATTCATCTATTTTCAGTCTTCCAAGAGCTGGGATTACAGTGTACGCCACCATGCCCAGTCTTATTTGCCATCTCAGTGCACCTGGGGGCAGGGCCAGCACTGCATGCTGGGAATCGAACCCCAGGCCCAGCACCTTAGTCCGCTGAGCTGGCTGGCTGGCTCTTTGATTTTAGTTTTAGACTCCATGCTCTTTCTCAGTGCAAGCTGTGTGCATCTTCTACTGCTGTAGCTTCACTGTGCCTTCTTGCTTAGGTCTCTCCATCCATATATATATATATACGCATGCAATACACATTCATAGTGGAAGATGTAAAAAATTCATAAAGGAAACAAAGTAGAAAAACCAAACAATAAAATCATCTATAATTCTACCACTTGGAACTTCCCTGTTAACAAAAACATGTTCCTTTTCAATTTAAGCTCATGTGAGAAATGCCTGTGCAGCTTCCTGGGGTTATTTTTCTGTGTTGTTAAACTTATATTTACAAAAACCTCCTATCCCCTTTTTCAAAAATAATACTAATATATTCATATATTTGATCCCAACAGTACAGAAATAAGACAGAATGCAAGCACAAGTCCTCCTTCACTCCTCCCCACCCCATCCATCCTACTCATCTCCCAGGGAAGCCACTATGAAATGTTGTATTTATGGACATTTTCTTATTTGTTTCCATATCATTCATTGGTGCTTAAAAACATAAAAGACGGTCTCAAGGATCCTTGAGCCTTGCTCAAGGCTTTTGGGTTATCCATTCAAAGGGCCTCATTTTAACACCAGATTTGGTCATTTTTCTGCAGACAACTTTCTTCAAAGTCCAGGGTAGTGAGCTTCTGCGTTCAACTGAGCCAGCTAGGAGCCGGTGGGAAGAGCAGATGCTGAGTCCATAGGTTGGGAGGTGCCAAGATTCTACGTCTGGCTCCACCTCTTGCTGCAGGGACACAGAGGGCAGGTCTCTCTTGACCCTGTGCTCAAGTCAAGGACTTATTTCTTTAGCTTGTACAACTACCAGGATGGCTGCTGCTCCTACTGTCACATCACCAGCTTTCCTTGGGTGGTGAGAAGGATGTCCAAAGTACAAATCTTCCTAGAGACTTGGACAAACTGTCTATGAAGTTCCCTGAGGTTCTAGGTCCCCAAACAAAAGGGAACTTACTGTTGGGTTTCTTCTACACGGAGAGATAACTACCAGGGCAAGACACATCACAAATATAATGCCAAGGCCCGCCCCCATATGGCATAAATACTTGACAAAAGACTGACAAGGTGAGCGTCAGTGAGGCTGCGTTAACTGCAAGGGGAAAGGAACCTAGAGAAGTGCGGCAAGGTCAAACACCAGGCTCAGCTGCAGCAGTCAGTACTTTTGGCAAGTGAGTTGCAATGATGGGTGGAGGCTGAGCCCAGGACATGACTTAGGGGAAGAGGATACTCTCGGCCTCCAGTGTGGCAAAGGCACTACAGCGGGGGAGGGAGGGGCATCTGTGTCTGCATGCATCGAGAAAGCAGGACAGCCAGACTAGGGCTGTGCACACAGGCAAGGAGAGATCACTGGAGTGGGAGTCAGCTGCCCACCTCTCTCAGCTCGAGACTGGCTGCTGGGAAACTCTCCTGTCCTCAGCCACAAGGCCAGCACTGGAAGGGCCAACCTTGCCCCACGGTCCTTTAGAGTGGCCTCAGCCCTCGGCTAGGGAGGTAGGCAGTGACAGAGGAGACAACCCAGTGGTCAGAGTCTTCATCAGTCTATGGGTGAATGAGTGGCAGTGAGAATTTGCCTCTTCTTACAGTGCTCTCTGAGTCCAGAGCTGGGGTTTCTGCTCTGAGATTTCTATACGAGGATAGCACAAGCCTGGAGGACATGTTCCTTAGTTCTTCTACAGTTAAGCACATCATATTTCATTTTGTTTTGTTTTTAAGCTGTTGGCTACTAGAGAATAGCTGAAGTTCAAACCCATTAGAAAAGACCATTCCTTAATAGACTACCTGTTTTTAAATTTCCTTTGCTGTTAGGCAAAGGCCATTTCTCTGTGATTTGTCTATAATCCTCATTCTCCTCAAATAAAGGAAACCTTTGCAAGTAATGGCATGGATGTTTCTTTGCAGTTTTCATTAATTCCACTAAGATATACAAAAGAAAAAAAGTAGGGGTTGAGGGAACTTGACACATGCTTCTCATAAACCTTTTACAGTCTACTTTTCAGGAGGTTGAGGCAGGAGGATCAAAGGTTTGAGACCAGCCTACAGGGTGAGACTCTATCTCAAATAAACCAACCAACAAACAAAGCCTCTCATGAATTTGGCTGGCATAGAATCAGAAAGAGTTTCTCCTAATTAAATCAAACGGTACTAGAAAATGACTGTGGTGGCATATGGCAGCCTTGATTCTAAGATGACCTCCTCTCACGGGTCTCACCCATGGAAAAAACATCAGGGAAAGATGCGAGGCCGTCACAGCCAGTGGCCGGGCCAAGGCAGAGAAAGTCAGGGCCATGCCTATTTTATCACCGCTGAGCCACAGCTCGCCACAGTACTATCCTGGGGTGGGTGCTGCATGCACTGCCCTGGAACAGGTGACTCGATGGTGACCCCAGGCCTTCTCATTCAACGCCAGGTGTCTGGTAGTTATCTCAACTTAAATGCCTTCAGGGGCTTCGAGCTTGTCACATCATCAATCTTAACTCACCACACCCCATGCTTGTCCCCAGAACTGTTCCTTTGGGGCTCTGTGGTTTCTACACCGCCTTTAAGCAACTGAGCTTCTCTTTTCCACCTTCTTCACGTACAGAATTCCCAGCGCAAGTATGACTTTCTGATTCCTTCCTGGACATGCCTCACCTGCCCTTCCTCATGGCCATCTTTCTTACTTGGCCCCTGACTGGAGTCTGAGGTGGCATCTGCGCCTTTGTAAGCTGAGGAGGAGGTCAAGCAAACACACACACAGGCCTCTGGGTCTCTCTGTGGTATTGTAGTCATTCCGCATAAGAGAAAAGCTTCAAGATGTTAAGATTTATTTTTTATTTTTCCAGTGTGTTCCTCTTTATTCATTATCAGAGGGCCAACTTAAACTTGGATAGGTTGAATTAATCCAGCCACCTCTGGCAGGTATACTCAACATGCTGTATAAAGTATAACATTCAGTTTATTATTTCTTTCTCAAAGAGTTTCCTTCAGTCCATTAAGACCCAGCTCCCTTGCATGGGCTTTGGTGGAGGTCGTGGGCAGCACCAGCAGGTCTAAGTTGGGGTGGAGGAGTTCGGTCCTTGTGGGCTTCACAAGATCAATTTCTGACCACTTTTCTGTGAATGGCACAACTCACACAGAAATGCAGTTTCACACACAGCTTGGGAAGCACATGACCATCAAAGACACTTGCTTTGGAAATGTCCCCAATGTGGCAGCCTCCACTATGTTCCGAATGACAAACTTCTTAATGGCCTTGTCCTTGGGTACTCAGGAGGCGCAGTTCGTGCCATAAATAGGCTGCACATGACTGGCCCTTTCTGGCATGACTATTATTACTTTTTTTTTTTTTTTCATTATCATGGAAAAGAGAACCCGAAAGAGCCAGATGTTGTTAACATTCTCACAGTTGCAGAAATAAATAATTGTTGGAGTTAGACTTTACATTCAGGTCTGACCAGCGTTAAATCCTGTCCCTGGCCTTGCACATGGCGCTATCTCTGCTTCATCACCTGTAGTGGGGACCCGCTCATCCATTTACAGATTCTTGAACCTATGGTGACTTCTAGCACTCAACAGTGGGAAGACGGAGAACTGGAGCTCAAACGACCCCTTGATTTTAGATCTGCACAATTCAATATGGAAGCCACCAGCCAAAACAATATGGCTATTTGAATTTCAATGTCAGATTACATAACCTAAAACTAAAAGCCCATTCCCCGAGTCGCATCAGCTATATTTCATGGGCTTAAAAACCACATGTGGCAAGTGGCTCCTGTAGGGTTGTGCAGACACACAGCATTTCCATCATCTCTGAAAGTTCTACAGAGCAGGACAGTTTAGAGGAAATTTCAGCCTTCCAGCAGAAATAGTTGTTGTCTGCTTTTTAAGTCCTGTCCCCCCTGCTCAGTTTTCTAGCTAGGAAAAGAAACAGTAACCAGAGCCACTCCAGAGCCAGAATGTTTTCATTCCCACATCTGTTCTGTTCTCAGTGCCTGCTGAGTCACGCCCAGCCCCACAAGGGCTTGTGAGCTGTGGTGATGGCCAACTGAATGCCACCACATGGAGGAAGGACCCCAGCCCTGCGCGCGACTCATACATCAATGGAACTGTCAGCCTGGCTCAGATTCCAGAGTCTTTATTGCTCAGGAAGCTGTGAGAAGCAGAAAGAAGCCAGTTGATTTTTAGGTTCTGGAAGAAAAAAGAAAGGAGGAAGGGAGGAAGAGAGGGAGGGAGGGAGGGAGAGAAGAGAAGAGAACAGAAGAGAAGAGAACAGAAGAGAAGAGAAGAGAGAAAACTGCTTCTGACTTGTGAACTGGGAGTGTGGAGGTGGCACAGTCCAAGGAGTGAGTGCAGCAGGTCCTACTGTGGGTGCCTAGCTGTGCAGTTACTGGTACAGGGCAGGATCCTCAGCAAGAGACAAAGGCCCCTACACCCTCCATGAACACTGTGTGTGAAAGGTCCACAGCCCAAGCAGCCAGAAGCCACAGATCCCTGCTTCCCCCATCCAACCCTGTAAGTCTTTCCTGAGGACCAAGGTAGGCCCCAGAGGGAGATGGAAAGACAGACAAAAGAGAATCTGTCTTCACAAGCACATAGTACAGAGGGGACCCGCTGGGCCAAGGCATGCTTTGTGCATGTTTGCCCAGAGCTCCTTCATAGGCAGGCAGCTTGGCACAGTGTTCAAAGACATGGCTGGGGCAGCCACCAACGTGACAGGCCTCTCTCACACATGCAATGGCTCAAGAGCTGGAGGCAGGCTCAGCCAATCAGATTCTGTCTTTCAGAACTTAATCTTGGAAGCAAGGAATGGTCCACTAAGAAACAGGAAGACAGCATATGCAGTGTCTTGACCCCCAGCCAGCCCGAAGCTCCTTGAGCTAGTATGGGTGTACCCCTGGGAAGCACTGCTGGTTCTGTGATAGGAGATCGTGTGGGAGATCAATGGAGGCAAATGGGGAGCTGGCATTTCAGATGCTCACTGTGGACCCGTCAGGGTCTGGTGCTCCCACGTAAGGCTTGAGCTTCAGCACTCACCCTCACCCTTATCCCCCATGATCAGGCACCAGCCTTTCCATAGCCACTGTCACCCAGCCACTGTTAGCCCATAAGGGGATCTCTCCACTCCAGCTGCTTGGGCAGAAAAAGGATGATGGGAAGCCACCAGCGAGCGGTATGGGCTTTTTGGAGAAGCTACAAGCTGGGAAGCAACATTGCCTTTCTTTTTCTATAAGATGGGAATAAAAATCTGACCAGAAGAGCTGTGCAGATTTTATGAAAGGCAGAATGCAGAGCTCTGGGCACAAGCCATGCCTACAGGAGGGCGCTTGGCCTCGTCCGCTGTCCCCTCTCCTCCTCCTCCCTGTGCCTTTGTCCAGCCTCGGGGCTGCTGGCCCCAGGCCTCCTGCCTTCTGCCTGCACCCGCCCGGCAACCCTAGTCATGCTCTGGATCCGGGCCCAGTCTACTTGGCTGAGGCCTGGTGTTCACTGAGCTTATTATTCCAGGCACCCTGTGATTTACTTTTCTAGAGAGTTAATTGCAAAATCCATATGGAGTGGAGAGAAAACATCCACCCAAGACTGCCATGCAAAGCAGGGAATGGAGGAAGCTTTCCATCTTGGCCAGCAGAGCCCGCAGAGCAGGGGGAGGAGGACGTTGCCTTGCCGTCTGCAGAAGCCAGGGCTGCCAAGCCCAGCACAACAAGGCACGTGGTGTTCAAGGCTTAGTTATTTCCCCCTTGATTTTTCTCATCATGTTAGACAAAAACTCGTTTCAGAAACCAACTCTGGGCATGAAGCGTAAATGCTTGAATCTCGGCAAACAGAAGAAGTACCTGGGAGGTTTATTTAAAATGCCTGTTCTCAAGCTTCTCTTCCCAAAGTTCCACCCAAAGGGCCTGGAGTGGGGCCCAGGACCTGTCTTCTGCCTTGCCTCATGCAGCTGGTCTGCAGACCAAATGTCGAGGAGCAACAAGGCCAAGGCAAAGTCAGGATCTGAGGCCTGGAAGGATGCCATGAGGGCCAATGGCTCTGCCTCCCTGGCCTTGGGCAAGTCACCTTTCTCCTCTGAGCCTCACATCTCAGATCTCTGAAGCCAGAACGGGGCATCACCGTTTCATAGGAGCACTGGGAGAATGACATTGTGGGTCCTGGGTGCCGTCGGCACAGCTCTGGGTACAGGGGAGGTACTCCAAGCACTGAAAAAACAATTTATTTTTCTATCTGGAGAAGATACTTTTAAAAACTGGCCCGAGGCATCTCTGCACTGAATGTTAATACCGTTTGCTATCTGTTTACAGATTGCAACCTGGGCAGAGGGCCTGTGGGGAAAGCCAGCGCTTGTTTTGAAAGCACTTTGAAGATGAAAAGGTGTCCAGCCCTCCAGAGACTTGGTTGGTAGAAGTTAAAACAAATGTTTATTTTAATTTGCTGAGTTATAATTTATTAAAAGCTTCTGGAAAATGAAAGTACTATTTATGTTCTCACAAGGGACCTGATGGTTTTGCATAGTTTGTACTTAATTCATTCATTTGTTCAAGAGCCATTTGCTGTGTGCCTAGGTGCAGGGCCAGGTAGACATGTGACAGCCCTCTGGGGGCTGGAGGCTGGTGTGACAGCAGCTTGGTACCACCACAGTGCCGGCTGAGAGCCCAGAGTGCTTCGCCTTTCCTCAGCTATGGCACGAGGTCTCAGGATGGCGCCAAGCAGGAAGCAACTCCATTTTGAACACAGCCAGATTGAGACACAACTTAAAAAGCAGCTGTGTATCAACAAAGGTGTGATTCAAGATTCCCAGAAGAAAGCGGCATTCCCGAGGTGTCCCCACTTTCATTTCTCAGACACTCAGGAAAGGTAGGCAGATTCTCTTCCAAGTGGGGCCCGAGTAACCAAGTGCCTTCGGGACACTGACTCAGAGGCCCACCAGCACTTCAGATGCAATGACACCTAGCACTGGGCTATCACCTTGATCTGCAACCACATGCCAGCCAGCACCTATGTGCCACCCCTCAGAGTTCACATGCTGAACCCCAACACCCGTGTGGTGGTCTTAAGAGGCCAGACCACCTTCAGGGCTGATTAGATCCTGGAGATCTGCCCTGTGAGTGGGCTCAGTTCTCTTCTAACAGAAGCTCCAGGAGCTTTTCACCCCTCCAGCCCCATGTGGTTGTGTTCAGGAGTCACAAAGAGGGCTCTCAACAGACAATAAATCTACCAGCTTTTTGGTCTTGGGCTTCCCAGTCCCCAGAGCCAGGGCCATAACTTTCCATTGTTGATCACCAATTGGACCTGGGGATTTGGGCTATAGCAGCCTGAAGAGGACAAGACACAGGCCCAATTGAACCTAGGTCACAAACCACGTCCATTTTGTCCCCCTGCCTTGTGTTACTGGTCCCTCCACCTCTATGCTTCTGTACCTGTCCATCTATCTGATTGATAACTACTGAGTCCTCGCAGGAGCATTTGTGTCTGACGCTCCCCGCGGTGACCTTCCTAGAATATACCTGTGAGCTAAACTCCCTCCCAGAGTGCTTTCCTGCAACCCTCCCCCACCCCCACCACAAGGGAATGGGGCTCTATGCCTGCACATGTGGCCAGGGTCCTGCCCACTCTCGCTCCAGCACTGCAAATGATCATACCTTGGATGGCACCTGGTCGGGCTGCAGCACTTCTTAGCTGCAAGCCTCCAGGGAGTGCTCCCTCCTATAAGACAGACCGAGCCATTTCCTTTCCTTCTGTCCAGCACATCCTGGGTTCCTTCCACCACGAGGCTCTCACCTAGCCTCCTCCTGGTCCAGACATCTCTGGAGGGTGCAGCTGTGCTGAAGTCTCTACCCTTGTGCCTCTGGACCATAGGGAGACCTCAGGTGCTCAGTGGAGCTGTGCTGTGCTTGTTCTGGGTACACAGAGCTGCTCACTCCACTTGGGCGGGGCCATGTGACCAGCTCAGACCCGTGGGCTGCGCAAGCAGCCAAGAAGCCACTCGGTCCACATAGTGGAGCTACAAGGTGGCAGAGCCCCGTTACCCAGCAACCTGGAGAAATCAGGCAGTGCAAAGCATGGTGGGCAAATAACAAAGAAAGAAAGCCTACTGAGTCACTGTCACCTTGGGATTATTATTGCAACACAAATGAACGTTTTGTTGTCAGTTTAGCTATTGCTATATACTGACTGACATGCAAATCTTATTTCTATCTGCAGTTTCTAAAACAAGGCCAGGAAATATCAGGGTGCCCTAAACATCTGATGGATGAATGTATGCAGGAAGGGATCAATGAACAAATCAGCCCAGACAGGAGCTCGGCGTTGACAGCCATTGCTATCCCGGAAGCTTTTGCCCCACTGCTATTCTTACCTCCACCCGGGCCTAGAAGTAGGACTCAAGCTCTTGCTTCTCCCCTCTGGAGTATCCCTGTGCTGGTGCCAACCAAAGCTCCATGTGGACTGGGCTATGCCCCTCTCTGGAGGAAGGGCCCTGGTGCTGTATGTCCACCAGTTTTCTACCAAGCCATAAGCATACTGACTCTGAATTTCATGCTTCCAAGGTTGCATCTGGATCTAGATTTGGTCCCAAGGATAGGAATTCTTGAGCTCTCCAATTCAAAGGCTTCTAATAGTTCTCTCAGCCCCACCATGCACCAGACTAAAGTATGGCCTCATTAGGGCCCAATATCTTCTTTCACATGGAGGAAATACTTAGCTACTACCCTCAAGTCTTTCAATACATCTTGGGTAAGCACAAAGCAGAGGCTGTGAGTTTGGGGTTGATTCTATGTATTTCCAAAACAAACACAAACCTAAAGGAACATGATTCCAAAGGGCGCCACTGAAAGCATCCAGCAGGAGCATCCAGCTAACTGGGTTAGAGGGTCACGGAGGGCAGTGTTGAGAGTGCATGTGGCAAGACTGCAGCTTGGGAATGCAGCGAGCCTGCGGGGGGCAGTATAGCCCTTGGGCAAAAGTGGCAGGGGACTTGCCCTGGCCCTGTTTGCTCCCCACGTGGCTTCTGCTGACTCTAGCTGTCCAGGTTTAAATTAGCTTGCAAGAGCAGGGCCCAAGAGCAGGAGGAAGCCCAAGACCCAAGACAGGCCCAGCCTGCTGCAGACCTCGGGTGCATCTATTCCATCCCATCCATCTGAAACTTTTTTAACAAGTGTAATTCAGTTGTCCTGGGCACATTCCCAGTGTTGCACAACTTTTACCATTTCCTGATTCTAGAGCATTTTTAATGCCCTAAAGAGAGACTCCATATGCATTAGGCAGTTACTCCCTTCCCCTCCTCCCCAAGTCTACAGTTGTTTTTAGCTAAAATCAATACTTTAAACATTGCTAGTAGATTTGTTTTGCTGAGGAAGTCGGCTGGGGCTGGGTAAGAAAGAATTTGCTTCCTGAACACCCAGTATGCTCAGGGCTGGGGGTGGGTGCACAGGTGCGTGCAGAGCTACGAAGCCACTCGACTGGGGCCTCTAAGAGCACAGGGTAGCAGGAGCCAGAGAAGAAGCAGAGCCTGGTGATGGGAGGCCTGGGAGGCCGCTGGAGCTGGCCTGGGTGGTGCTTGGTATAGAGGGATCTGGATGCAGGTCCAAGAATAAGAAGCAGAGCTCGGCCCTCTCTTGTCCTGCTGGGGGTGACCTGGGGATACTCTCAGGAGGACAGGAAGTGGGAGACAAATGCCTTCTATTTGCTGAAAGATCTGTAGGGGTGAGACCTGGCCTGGTGGGAAGGGTAGAGCCTGCACAGACTACTTGGAGGCAGCCGCCACGGACAGTTAATGAATGATTTATTGGTGCTGCACAGCAGCAGCTTCCCTGGGACCTGTTCCTAATTAACAACCACTAACTGGATGATGCTGCTATTTTTTTTTTTTTTTTTTAAGCCAGAGGAAAACCAGCCCCCAAGCTCTTCTTCCCCATTTTAATGGGAGGGAGGATTTCATCCTTGCTGCTTTCTGGCTGCTTCTAAAATATAGCAGGTATTTGGCAGAAATCCCCACCCACCCTTCCACTCATGCACAGATACACAAAACACACCCTGGTTGATGTTTAAACCAACACAGGCTTGTTCTGCATTCCTCAGCCACCACCACGCATTTGCTCCTATACTAGTACAATTGTACCAATGTCACATATGCACACAGTGTCACATGGACCTGCACTTGACACTTGCACACAGGCACACGTTCGTTCACACACACACAACTCTCGGGTCAGCATGCAGCCATATGCACAAGTGCCACACACCTGTGGCACCTTGTCTGTAGAGAGGGGCTGGCTTAGAGGAGGCCCAGGGGCTCAGCCACGAGGTGGTGTAGGCCAGCTTTGGCACTGTAGATACTGAGCTTCATTAAGACATCTTTGTGTAGAGTACAAAGGTAATCAATACCGGGCAGCTCTTTTTCATATTAATTGGCCAGCTGTGCAGAAACCGCAACTAGAGCCAAGCCCACCCTCACCCTCTGGGGATGCCAGAAACAGCTCACTTGCTGGAGCTGTGACAGCAGCTCCCAGGATGGCCTCACCCTGCCAGGGCCCAGCCTATGCTGGGTGGAGATGTTGTGGTCTCGGAAACTCCTGTCCATGAGCACGCCTGGGCCCTGCTGCAGGGCTGGTGCACTCTCTGGATGAATACTCATGCCAGCAAGCAGCAGGGCAAGCCATTTCTCTCAGCACCCACAGTCATCACTGAGTTAAGGAGGCCTGGACCAGGGACAAGTGTGGGCTTTGGTGTTGGGCAGATGTTTGGGTGTCAGCTCCACCTCTCCTGTCAGACAAGAAGCTTGAGGGAAAGCCCTGCCCTTGTCTGAGATATTTCCTTATGTGCCAAAAAAAGAAAGTGCTAACCTCACAGAGTAATTAAGAAGATGAAATGAGATCATATAAAGAACACATTATAGAGCTGATCTATACTGATATATTGAGTGTATTTTATTAATTATCTCACAGTACATAATTCATTAGTGCAGCTGCACCTATCATTTTCAATACTGTTTCCCTCGACATTGGAATTTGTCAAGGGTGTGGGTCACAAAAGGCTGGGAGACAAGCTGTCATCCTGGTGCTGCGGATCCAGCCTTTGATTTTGGCTTTGGACAAGAAAGGGAGAAGCAGCTGTGCTAGCCAAGGGCTGGCCTGGCCCTCACAGTGAGGTGGTAGCATCTTCCAGTTAAAGGAAACAATTTCACACTCCAGCTGCAGACTACTCTAGGACCACAGTGGACCAAAAAAAAAGACAAGGACTTTCTGGATTCAAGCCACACAAAGCCTAGAGCGCTGCGCAATGACAAAATGACCAAACGCCACCCCCATCCTGTCTGGTGTGACAGCCACCTCTCCTAGTTAACACCCGGGCCTCACATCATTATCTCTGCTTTGTCCCCAAGATCATGGTGCCCAGGCACAGAACAGCCCCTGCTCCCTGACATATGCGGCACACAGCTGAGCTCCATTTTTTTGAACCTACTTCTCCACCACCAGCACAGGGTCCTCACACTCTCTCTTGAGATACACTGGCTCTCAGAGGAGGTCTTCCTTGCTACAGTCAGTAAACCCACCTTCGTGCAATGGCTTATGGGTGTCCAGACAGCTTTTGCAGGGATTTAGTGCCACTTGACTGTCCCAGGGAATGAAGGGTGGCCAGTTGTCAGGGATTCTTTTCCTGTATCTGACCCCACAGCTTTCTCTCTAGCACCCAGGTCCTACCACCTCCAAGCTACCACTTCTCTATGAAACTCCTAAAAGCCTGTCCTAGAATTGGCAGGGACAAGAGGCTGTTCTGGTTGGCAGGGCCCTATGGTCCCATTCCAGCTGTCCCTTGGTTGTCTGGCTGCTGGTCACACAGGGCAGCTCCCAGTGCTGAATGCCACTGGAGGGTGGCTGCCTGAGCGATGGCTGCTCTCTTCTTCATACCAGGGGTCCTGAGACAGGGACCAATCTGTACCACCTGGGGCTTCTGGAGCCACCTGTCTCTAGCACACTGCTAACTATATACAGCACAGTCAGCCACTGAGCTTCCAACATCTCTGGCTGCCACCTGACTCGTCCATACATTAGAGACCTAGGAGTATGCCTTATTATGAGCTTTGCTCCCCTAAGTAAGATCCACCATGTCAATTTCTCTTTATTTTCATTGCCAACATGAGCAATGAGTTTACCAGGCAACTTCTACGTGAAGTTTATAAACGCTTTCTAAGTTACCGCATGAAGGACTATAAATAAAGAAAAATCTACAAAGCTCTAGAAATACACACTGAGGGTTCTGCAGTTGAACAGGAAGTCCAGACAATGGGCAGAAAAGAGCTCCCACAGCAGCCCCAAGATGACCTCTCTTCACAGAGGCTGTTCTCAAGATTGCCTGAGCACTTTGCATGTGGGAACAGGGTACACAGTTTCCTAGCAACCAAATCACAATGGTTCCTCATGACTAGACTGTTTGTACAAGTAATGAGTTTATGTTAAACACCTGGTTTCTTTCTGTGAGTTTCTATTTGGTACTCAGTAGGCAGAAGGTGTCTATCATGATCAGCCCTTGATCAAAACCTTGGGCTGGGTCCTTCTCCCACTTCCCTGGCACATGCGCAACTCTGGTGTGCAGGTGTCTTTTCAGTTCATCACTGGAGAAGGACACATGTCATGCACAACTCTGCCAAGAGAAGCTCTTGGAAACTTGGACTAGTGTTCCCTCAAACTCTGGCCCTCCGAGTATCTTTCACCTTGGCTGACTTCTTTGTACCTTCTTGTAGTAATAGCTCTTAGCCATAATCCCATTGTGTGCTGTACCTTGGGAGTCTCCCCCTGAGCCTTAGGAACATCTTGACATGGGTTCCAGGTTCTAAGGTCCACTGCCAGAGTAAGGCTGAGGGCTCAAGAGTCCTCAGAGCAGATGATACAGCGATTTATAGTAAGTCATTGTATTAAAAGGTGCTATGAATTCTAATTCTCTCTCTAAATGTGAATAATAATAGCCAACCCGGGCGGGCAGGTTCTCAGAAACCTTTTAAAATCTAGCTGGGGAAAAGTGACGCAATATTTTCTCCAAGTGAAATCCTTCTTCACTCTCGTAATTCCAGTGCTGAGGGAGTAAGGGACTGAAGGCAGTAGATGCAGGTAGAAAGGAAGCCTGTCCTCTGGCTAGAAGCAGTTTCTCTTTCTGCTGCCAAGTAAGAGACGCCTAGAGGTGCCTCACTTCTAACTGCCGTTTGGCTTTTCTGCCTTCGCCATTTGGCTCTGCTGGAAGAGCTCCTTCTGCATTTCACAGCCCACTTCACACCCAAGATGGCTTTCCTCCCCTCCTTCCTCCACCTTTATAGGCAGCTGAATTGCAAACAATTTCCTTTTGTTTACACCTTGTTTTGAGCCTCTCTTGTTCGGTGCACTTATTTCCTTGATGGAGGTGCTCTTGGAAAAAGCAATTTATTTTGTAGTTAAGGTACTACACAAGTAGGCACAGCAAGCTCACGTAGGAGCCAGGGTGCAGAGTGGGGGTGGGAAGACAATTCTTCATCAGCGTTTGGAACATGAAAGCTCTGCTACTTAGTCCAAAGGAAGCATTGCTTCCAGAAGAAGGCTTGTATCTAACACAGCAGACTTGGAGAAACTGGCCCCAAGAAAGTCAGGCCTGCTGGAGTCCTTTCCCACTTGGCTCTGGTACCTGGGGACTGTCTTGGGAGTTTAAGAGCAGGGTTGAGCAGATGCCAAAGAGAACAGCAGCAGCAGTGCATGGGCGTGGAGTCAGATTCACCCTGGATGAATCCTACCTCCTTGCACTCTAGCTGTGCGATATAAAAGCACTTCTAAGCCATGGTAAGGCTGCTAGCTACCTCCAAGATGTTGCTAAGGTTAAGCGAAATGCAATTAATAATAATAGAAGCACACACTTACATAGCACTATGCGCTGGCACTACTTGAGTACTTCCATGCTCTTGAGTCACTTAATTCTGACAATGACCCTATAAAGTGGATACCTGAAGGATACCTGAACTGTCCTCACTTTACAGACAAGGAAATGACCATGGAGAAATGAGGGGATCTACTGTGTGTAACCGGAGGCAACAGGGCCCAGGGAGATAGCTCAGTAGAATAAGCACTTGCTTGGCAAGAGCAGGGTCCTGAGTACAGTCCCTGGTACTGATAAAACAACAGGAGGCAACATATTCATGGAAGAGCTGGGATTTGATTCCAGATCATGTGCCTAAGTATGGGTTACTCGGTGTTTCTCAAGGGCTTGTTTGGTGTGACCTACAATTGTATGCCTAGTCATTTCCTATCCCTATCAGACAATATGGCCAGAGGCCAGAGCTTTGGCTTTAGGTGGCCCCAAGCAAAGTAGAACTTTCCTACTGGCAAGTTACTTAGGATTCTGAGCCCCCAATTTGATCATCCATAAGATGGAAATTTGAAGCCTTATCTTTCATAGACTGAGCATAGTATTTAAAGCAATGCATGCATACTATCTGGTTCACTGTGCAATAAATTGTAAGCATTCTTGCACTTACAGAGTTTGTGAATAAAAATAGAGAAAGGGGGAGAAGGGTGGGACAAAAGACAAAAAGAGGAAGAATGAAGCCATTGGGAGGGCATTAATCAGAGCACACAGGCCCCCAAGACTGTCCAGATCTTGCTGGCCAGGACTTCTGCTAACTGAAATATCTGTCACGTGGCCATTCACGCTTGCTTGGCGTGTTGATTTCTGCAGCTCAGGACCCAGCAACTGCTCATCCCACCT
Source organism: Ctenomys sociabilis (assembly GCA_004027165.1). Lineage (NCBI taxonomy): Eukaryota > Metazoa > Chordata > Mammalia > Rodentia > Ctenomyidae > Ctenomys > Ctenomys sociabilis. The sequence goes on along the minus strand of PVKA01022868.1, from coordinate 3,221 downwards.
TCTTCCTACAGATTCCTCTGGAGAGGTGAGCTCTCTGTGCAGCCTGCTGGGAAGGTGCTGAGCTGGTGCTGAGGTGGTAAGCCTGCCAGGATACCAGGCCCACCCAACCTGTGCAGGGGCTGTGAGGCCCTGGCTGGTACAGCCCCATGGCTCTTGCCTTCATCCTTCTCTGCCTCACAGCTCTGAGATGGTACCTCCTAAATAAGGCTCCTCATGTGAACCTGCCTCAAGCTCTGCTTTCTAGGAAACCAAGGCTGAGTCAAAGTCTCCAACACTAATGGACAGGAATTACATACAAGCAAATTCTTTATAATCAGAGTGATAATTTGTAGAGCAACCTCTCAAAGATCCTTCAAGTCCCAATTTAGCAGAGGCAGAAGCTGAGATTATCAGTGAGTCAGGTTCCTGGTTAATCAGCCAGCATAAATGCATCACAAAGACAGCTTTCAGTCAGACCCACAGCTTTCTCTGCTGCAGTGTTTACAAATTAAAACTAAAGGCAACTCCAGTCTTCTCAAGGGTCTGTCCTCACCTCAGTCAGAGAAGACACTTGCCACCTTTGCCCTCCGCCTGCATAAAACCTTTCTGTGGTTCCTTATCACCCTGAAGACAGGCTGCACTGAAGCCACTGGTGTAGAACCATCCCCTGCCGTGAGGAGGCCCAACTCCCGCCTTTGGCCTGTCTCTTCGCAGTCCCTCAGGCTTCAGCCAGAACAAACCTTTGCTGCTTCCCAAGCTGTCCTCCCAGCCAGAAGTCAGACCTCACTCCCACTGCTGCCTTGTGCTCCTCACTGTAGCTGTGGCCTTCTCACAGGCAGCTGGGCATGTTGCTTTGGAAACAGTCGTCTTGTGAGTTGGGCTCTTCCTAGTCCCAGGGATTCCACAGGTAACCACTTGCCCTCCTTACAGCCTGCTTCTATATGCAACTCGTACGAGCCCCTAGAGCCACCCACACCCAGTCCCACATGCTCCCCTGAAGTCAAAAGAAGGAAGACAGTCTCTGTGGGTGGGTGGGGTGATCCATTAGCTTAGGCCAAGTCACTTGAAGTTACACTTGTAAGAATCCAGAGGCTGGGGGAGCCAGACTTCACTTCATAAGACAATCTTCTGTGCCGCTCACGCAGGTTTCCCCGGTGCCCTCCTGCTACCTTGGTGCTGAGCGGAGAGGTCTAGCTGGTAGGAGAAGCCAGCTCATGACTCACCCAGGCCCAGAGCCTTCTCGGCAGCTCTCCCTGGCTGGGGACACTTCTGCTGTCCTCACATCTACAGCTCTGCTGGCATGGTGGGCTCCCAGTGGCCTCTGACATACGAGGGAGCTGGGAGAAGGCGAAGAAGAGGTGGCCGGTCTCAGCAGCCAGGCATACCCATGTTACCATTACACAAGCCCTGGACCTTGGGTCAGTCCGTCGGATCCAAGTGTCTGTCTTCTTTCAGTGGAGCTGAATGCTCTGTCCAGGAAGACCTCACTCTTAGTAAAGGGCCTTAGAAATAGTAGGCTAACAGCTTTTCTCAAAATACTTACAACATAAGTTATAAAATTTTGGAGCTCAGGAGTTTTTAAAGGAAGGGAATGAACATTTATGAGGTCCTACTATGTGCAAGGAACTTCTTAAAATTTTATATTTATTTATGTATTTATTTATTTCAGATAGGGTCTCACTATGCAATTAAGGGCTGGCCTTGTGCTCACTTTTGTAGCCTCTGTGTTTGTCTGGAACTGACAGAGATCCTCCTGTCTCAACCTCCTGAGTGTTGGGATTATAGATGTGCACCACCTGCTCTGGGCCAGTGGGGCCAGCATGGCATGTGGTGTTGGGGATTGAATTCAGGTCCTTGTGCTTGGCATGTAGGTGCTTATTTCTCTGAGGAATCTCCCCAGCTAAGGCACCTTTCTAAAAAAATCATTTTTTGAAAATAAAATCTATGCTAACAAATACACCTTACATGATGACCCAGTTCCAGTGCTGGTACTGTGTGCAAGGTGTAACTGAAATAAAACCTTCAGAGCCAGAAGCTCACTTAGTACGCTCTCTGCTTGCTAGACTGTTCCTCTCTATTTATTATCATTTTACACAATGGCGCTGAGCCACCGAGTTTACTTCACACCCGGGCATGACTTACAATTTAGAAGACTCCTTCCTGGCTCTCAAATGGGTCTAGTGCCCTTCTATCTTCATTATGGCCTTAGTAAAAGAAGAGGCACCCACCCTTCCACTGCAGATGAAGACACTGAGCCTCACAAGATGCAGCATTGGCACCAAGCCATCTTCGTTCCTCTGTGGCCAGGCCGGGGTTCCAAGCAGAGCAGGAAGCCCATTCTCCTTCCAAGGTACCTCGCTGCCTGAGGGTCCCAAGATCCTATTTGCCTGATGGGTAAATTAATGGCTGCAGAGGAGTGATAGGCGGGTGCATGTCAGGACTGGCAACAGCCTTACATTGTAACCAGCTTCAGCCCTGGCCTCACGTGCTGTGCTGGAATTGCGCTGCAGTTGGCAGGCAGGTCTTCCCCACCAGTGGTCATGGTCTTTCTTCCCTGTGCGCATCCTGGGGTAGATGCAGTCGAGGCAGCCTCAGCAGCCACTGTCCTGAACAAGGCGGAGTGCGCTGGCAGGGCGGCGCTCTCCCCACGTCTTTCAGCAGGAATTTTGTCACTGTGCACATTGCTGCTTTCTCTGGAATTGAAAGCCATGTTGGTTCAAATTACAGTCAAGGTGCTTGCTCGCTGCATCACCCGCATGCCCAGCGCGTCTTAATGGAGCTTCAGGAATGCAATTTATCTTAGTTTAGCATGGCTTTGAATCACCCTGGCTCCTTTTCTCTTTGCCCAGTTCAGAAGCAGAGCTCGTCGTGGGCAGGGGATGTGGGGGGGCATTTGATCTGGGCCAGGACATGAAGTCCTTTCCAAGGACCCCCATGACAGCAGTGGTAGTGGTTGTCAGCTGTTGGCCTCCAGATCCCCGCAGAGGGGTGTTATGGAGCTCAGCCCCTGCCAGACCTCTCTAGGCAGCTTGAGGCATCTAGTAGATGAAAGGGCTGTAAGGGAAAGCCAGGACTATGGCAAAGCAAGAAGTACTAAGACTCTCAGACAAAGAGAAGGTGGGGCTGGGTGTGCGAGTCCTGCTGCAAGGATGGAAAGCAAGGGATAAGCAGCAGGATGGAATGTGGTGTGAGGAATGGGGCCAGACACCTCAGTATCAAGGCCACTGAGAGAGAAAGAAGGA
>PVKA01022867.1:0-36465 GCA_004027165.1 Ctenomys sociabilis | reverse complement strand
ATAGATTTTACAGACCAATCACAATCATACACGTGTTCAGATGTCATTGGTAGGATCATAAAAACGGCGGGCTTTTCCCTGGATAGGAGGAGCCCAGGCACGGCAACAAGAACCAGAAGCCGGATGTAAGCGCCATCTTGGCAGACACGATGGGCGGGGGAGCGAGGAGCGGTCGCCATCTTGGAATGGCTCCCGACAGGAAAGGCCAGAAACAATTTTAGAAATAAATTATAGCAACTGTGTAATTCCATATAGAATGCATCTCTTTATTTTCTTCCTGTCATGGCCTGCTCTTCCAATTTACCTTTGCCTTGGGCTACCCTTTCCGTTTTTCATTTGTATTTTATTATGTTATTATATTTCTGAATCAAATGACTTCAAATTTTCTCTTCTAATGATGATTCAGGGTGTATTGTAAGTAAATGAATAAATAAATAAATTCATGGAAGCATGATTTGGTATTCTTTGTACCATAGCATCCTATTACAAACCTTCCCATTACAGTGGGGCATCGTTATGGGAACATTTCCACATCATTATAAAATAAATAGAGATACAGACAGTCTGATTTGAATAAAAATGACAAGCAAAGTACCTGTTAAATAGCTACTGCATATTAGAAATTCTCATTTCCAGATGAAAAATAGAAATACAAATTACAGTTTATAGACTTATTTTTCTTAAGAAGAGGCACCAATTTGGGAACTAAAACTTGCTTATTTTCCAAAGAATTTTTTTTTCAGGTGGTGGGCCATGCCTGATGGATAAAGACCCCCAAGTGGCAGTAGGAGCCTTTATTTATACCTTTGCAAAGTTACAAGGCACAAGAGACTAATAGTCAATGGTATCCAGGCAGGATGTGCTTCCCAAGACTGAGGTAACTTACTGCTTTAGGGAATGAGGCCTCATCTCTCCCCGTCACATATGATCAGTGTCCAGCTTCAGCGGCTCCCAACACCCCATCATGTCAGGGCCTAAGAGACCCAGCACCTGTCCCTCTGGAGCCACAAGCTCTCTCCTCGGTCCTATTCTCACCCTGAGAAGTGTGCTTTTTACTTCTCATAAATCTTACTCCTATCACTCCTGAGCATCCTGCTCAGTTCTTTGTTTTGTGATATAAGAACATGGAAATGATTATTCCTGCTCCCCTGTGCAATAATGCTAGCTGGATCCCTGAAAGAGGCAGCATAGTGCTCTTCAATAGTTAAAGACATTCTAACGTAATTTTTCCTATGGCTTTTCATAAAAAGTCCCTTGGCTCATGAATTTTACAAAAAAATACTTGTTTGGCTTTTCTGGTATGAATTAAGGAAAAGGTTCATTTTGTTAAGGTGTCTGTTTGAGCATGGAATTGTGTGTGTGTGTGTGTGTGTGTGTGTGTGTGTGTGTGTGTCCCACAGACATCATGTCGGAGGCCCCTGTCTGGGTAACCCTCTGGTGTTGCTCACCACATCCACCATTTCTATGGTCAGAGGGTGCTCCTATTGTCCAGGACAGAGTCTCTCCTAGAAGGCACTCAGAAGTGCAAGAGACTGTACACCAGCAGGTGGCGGAGATGGAGGGGCTGGGTGTGTGCTGCTTGGGGTCCCGAGTCCCATTGATCAGAATTCTTCTTAAGGAAATCTTGAGGTACAAACTCACCAAGATTCAAGCCAGCAAAATATGTCTGTAATGTCTCTTATCCTTTTTTAAAATAATAATTGCATATGTCTATGGGGTGTAGTATGACATTTCAACACAGGTATATATTGTGGAATAAGCAAATTAGGGTAATTAGCATTTCAGTGGCCTCTAATAGTTATTTCTTTGTGTGAGAACATTTAAAATAATCTATTACCGCTGTTGAAATATGTACTATATCCCTGCATTCTCACGCCATCCCCAGCTCCTATACGACACAGTATTTTTTTTTCTCAGAACCAAGGAGTGAACTCAGGCCCTTGTGCTTGCCAGGGAAGGGCTTAATCCACTGAGCCCAGCCCCTATGACACAGTATTAACTGTAGTCATTTGTCATGGGCTGGTGCACCAGGACTTCCTTTTTCTTTCCAGTGGAAACTTTGTACCTGTTGACCTCTTCCTTGTTACCCTTCCCCTCCAAATCTTTGATTTTTTTTAAAAACAGAAACTTCCAGCTTTCCTAGGTGGCTGACTTTTTAAGAAGAGGATTTCACAACTATCTTTCTTTCTTCTCTGTTCCTATTTGACACTCAGAAAAGCCATTTTCTTGATTACTTTCACTTGTTGCTGGGACAAAATGCCAACACCCAAAACAAAGGAAGGAAAGATTGGTGGAAGTTTCAGTCCATACTCCACTGGCTCCAAGGCAAGTGGCAGCAGTCCATGGTGGCAGAAAACAAGAGCAGAGGAGGAGCAGCAGCTGGGTGTCTATCAAGACTCTCTCTTCCTTCTGTGCTGACTGAAAGTGGCACAGCTGCCAAGTGGTGTGGGCAGACCAGAACTCCCCCGGGAAGTGGCCACAGAGGACTTGCTCAACTCCTAATGCACTCTTTTTGGACTGAGTCACTCTGGGGTGGGTCAGGAGCACAGAATCCACAAGGGCTTCCAGCCAAGCTTCCATCTCAGGCTGACACAGTGTCTCAACCTCCATACCACGCATTGTTCTTCATAAGGGTTTTGGGAGCAGCCATCCCACCGTGCTGCTGCCCCTTGGCTTGTCAAGTATCCGTAGTGTGGTCTTGGGCCAACACTGCTGATTCTGGACCTCTGTAGATAGAGCAGAGCAAGACTGATTTCCAGGGAAATATTGTAGACTGCATTAGTTTTCTAGCTCTGTGACAAAGTATCTGAGAGCATGGCTTAAAGGAGAAGCATTTGTTTTGGTTCATGGGTTCAGATCATAATGGACGATCTCCATTGCCCATTGCCGTACCATATGGAAGCCAGGAGGAACCAGAGTGGAAGCGGTCAGGGGCTGGATGGACTCCCCCAGGAGCACCCAAGGATCCGCTCCCTCCTACTCCTTTCAACTAAGTTCTCATCACTCCTTGACCCCCATGAGATTATGAACTCAGAAATGATTAATCCATGGATGGGGTCAGAGCTCTCACAATCCAGTAGTTTCCCTGAAGCTGCACCTCTGAACATTACATTTTTGTGGACCAGGCTTCTAATAATACATGGGCCTTCTGGGACATTCCAGACCAAATCCATAACCGGCTGTTCGGGTAGTTTCCAGACCTGCCTGCAGACTGTTGTGGTTCTTGTGTAAATGCTCTTGGCTGGGTTGGAGATGTCACAATGAGGCTCATTTGTTCCTGGACAGGGAGTTACTGAAGGTTTCAGTCCATATTCAGCTGGCTCCAAGGCAGACGGGCACACGGCAGAGAGCAGCAGTTCATGGTGGCAGAACAACAACAACAGAATTTTTTTTGTTGTTTTTGTAGAGATGCATGTGTTATACTGCTTTGCTACAGAGTTGTTAAAACCTGGGTTTGGTGAGGTCCCTATTCATAGATAGTTACCTAAGGACCACAAGCATTGGCTCCCTAGGATTTTCCCTTTCATTCAATTCTCTGCCTACTTCGGAGAAACAGGTCCAATATAGAACGTCAAGATTCTGTAATAAGTTTTCAGATATATTTTCTTTGTTCATAATTTTCTTGCAGTGATTTTGTTAAATGTTTTTAAATCTTCTCTTTCATGACTTTAGGACATTATATCTTAATTATAAGTATCTTCCCCACCCTGTCGTTATTGGTAATTCTTCATTACTTAGGTATTCTAGTTGTAGGAAATTTCATACCTGTACACACCTGAATCACTGATCCATTGGAATTTATACTTTAACATAAAATGTTAGCTTAGATTCATCTTTATTCTATGTAGTTACCAGTTATCCCAGTAGCTTTTTAAAAATGTCTAATATTTTCCCAATAATGCTGTGATATTATTTTTATTAAATTACTGTTAGCATTTATTGTATTAGTGAATTTTATTTTGGTTTATCAATGTTTGTTCTTCAGTGTATCATCATACAAGCAGTACGAGGCTTCACGCTTGGTTTTAATCTGTAGTAGAGCTAGACTTCCTCAGTGTTATTTTTCTGACTATTCTTGTCTGTTTTTTTATCTTCCTATGCGTTTATAATCACCTTGTCTAGTTTCAAGAGCAAAATCCTGTTGGTATTTACATTGAAATGATGTAGAGGTACAGATTGACTTTGGGGAATTTACATTCTTTGATACAGTCTTCCTTTTTCCCATGTTCTGGCTTTGCACTTGTTCAGGCTTTTTTTTTTTTTTTTTGTCCTTCCGATTTAAAGTTTTGTTCTGATAGTTTATAAATTTCCTGTGTTTCAGTGAGTTCTCTTGAGTGTCTCAAAGTATTTCATAGTTTCTCTAATTAGTGCTAAATACATAATTGCTTTAAATTAACCAGTAAAAAGTATCAACAGAGCTAGGAGAGGAAAATAAGATCCTGCACTGTGCTACACTGCTTTCCAGATTGGATAGAATTCTTTTTGCTCTCAAATATGTTGTGTTTTATTCTCTAGAAATTGCATTAGCTGTCTCCTCCCCCTAGAACACCTTCTTCCAGATTTCTGCCCATCCATCCATCCATCCATCTCCTTGTCACTCAGTATTAGTTTAATCACAATCCCTAAACCACCCTTAACCAGCAGTCAAGGACAACTACATATAGGAATTTTAATTTCTGATATTTTAAAAACGGATGTAATGGTGCTAACTTTTTCTGTCATTTATGCTGTCTCTAGTATCTTGAAAAATTTAGTGTTTATTGAATTGAATCATAAATAGCAGTTTTTCCTTCATCTCCTAAAATTTGTCACACTTCTCCCTTTCCTGCCCTCACTTCTGGCTATGAGATTAGCACACTTGGTCTCTTCCTCCTAACAGAGAACACCTCCTGCCCACATGAGAGGACAAGGTGGGACCCAATGCCAAAAGCCCCACTGAGGCTCCTATGCCCTCATCACTTGGAGCCTGCTGGCCATTTGCCATCTTGGGTTACCCAAAGCTGCACAGAGAGGCTGCCATTCACTTTGTTCTCAGTATGCACAGCTTAGTCCACCTCCCAGGACTAAACACTTTGAAGAAAACCTACAGCTTATTTTCCTAAATAGGCAGAATTGTTCTAGGATAGTTCCCAGCCTTAAAGAAATTGCTGCTGGGATTACAACTGGGTCTCACCACACCAGGGTTTGCCTTTCTCCTACACAGTCTCCCCTCCACCTGTTCATGAGTGGCTTCTTAAGAACGGTCTCTCCAAGCCACTGGGAAGATGTGGCTTGGCTGCCCCCTAGTTGGGTCAAGGACAGCTTAAAGGAGCCTCCATTCCCAAAGGATTTACATAAAAAACCCATTATTGGGTCTCCATGGTTTGCATGTTTCTTCCTTGACAGTCACCATCCATAAAGGAATGAATAGGGACCCTGCCTCACTGTACTCAAGTTCCCTTGCTTATAGAGTACCTGCTTCCCATGGTGCTGTATTTGGGAGAAATGCATAGACCGTCAAGAAAGTGCACAGCAAAGAACACCGCAAATACTTATTTAATAAGTTCTAGGCCTGGAGATATTCCTTCCCTGTGTGTATTATTTTAAACACAATATATGTGAGATCTGAATTATGTAAGACATTCAGTTAAATAATACTTACAGTTCATACTTTGATCAGTTTTTATTTTAGCATGTTTTGCGCTCATGGGTTTTGAGAATTTCACCTAGACATTTAATATTGTTTATTTTTACTCTAATATCACTTTGTCACTGTAGTTCCAAATCCTTATTGTTTAACCCATTCATGTTCTTCCAAGAAGAATTAATTCCATGTGGACGACTGGTATGACCCTTCCGAAGCTCCTGTGAGCTGTGAAATGCTCATGAGGCACAATGGTCGCTTGTGGTAAGGATATATTCTATGTTATGCAAGGTTATTTGATAAGGCTCATTGCATAAATTCCAATCTTATTTCCAAACTACAACTGAGACAGGCAACTCACATACAATTTATAACATATGACAGGAAAAACCTTAGTTCTCCTGCAGATTGAGTTGTTCAGTCTGTAAGTGGAAATCCTTTTAAACTTTCAGATCCTCAGGTTATTTTTAATCTATAAAATGGAAAGTTTTAATGTCAGTCTCACAGAAATATGGGCATATGTATGTGGATACATACTATAAAATGCAAAGTACCATAGGAATTGTTTAAAATAATGACTGAGCTTAAGTCTTTCAAATGAAAGAATATATATAATCAATAATGAAATGGTGAGCAGATTAAGCTCTAATAAAAATATGCATTTTATTTTATAATATTCATCACCTACCAGAGCAAGAGATACTTTGCACAATTCCCATTTTATATATTTAGAATTTGTCTTAGAACATGTTTACATGATGTAGATACAGCATGACACATACATTTTCAAATATCATCTTAGGGTCTAGCATACAGTGGGCAGTCAGAAAGCATTCCATAAATGCATGTAAGATTAAATATAGTTTTAAATGAAAGAGAAGTAAAAGTAAGATTGAGGTTTTGAGCCTGAGAATCCAGGAAAAGTAGCAGACTCATAGCCTTTCATTCTGGGATCTATAAAATTTAAAATTGGAAGCGTTTTGAACAAGGTGGCACTTATCAAGGACGGTATTCACTGTTCAAACTCTGTCACACACACCACTTTTGTCTTTGAGTTTCTGAAATACAAAGAACTGAGAAAAGTGTTGAGGGGTGCAGAAACATGGATTTTATTTTAGCCTTTTACAAAAGCCAGAATGGAGAGTACAGTAGTTTCTTCTTTCACATGGATGCCCTAGAAGCCTCTCAGCTTTAAACTGGCTACTAGTTTCAGGCAAAGATGTCAAAACCGTACTGGCTACAACAATTGGGCCTGAAAAAAAATCAATTACTCCCTCCCTTTCTCTGCCTTCCAAGCTCTTTTTGCCAAATCTCAGGAAGATAAATAGAACAATACTAACCAAGATAGAAAGGATACAGAGGAAAGAGTGGAGAGTTTTGAGGGGGAAAAGTGCAGAGAACAGTAGATTTTTTTCTTAAACTGGTAATGTGCTTTGTCTTCCAGCCCTGTGCTGTCCTGTGGCAATACACTGTGAGCTAGAAATGTGAGGTTGATGGTTGAAAAGAAAAAGAAATCCATTATGTGCAAGGTATTACCATTATTATATGTAATCAATAGAAATGTTTTCCCCCCAGATTTATTGAGGTATAGTTGGCAATTAAAACTGCATACATTTGAAACGTTCAGCTTGTTGATTTGAAGTACATTGTGAAATATTCACTATGGCTAATTAGTGTTGATATCACCCATTATAGCTGGCCTTCCACAAAAACTTTTCATTGGTTATTTCACACTATTTTTTAAGCACTACATACTTGATTTTGGATATCTATTCTATATTTATATCATATCACAACCAAATTTAGTCATGTTTCAGGTGCCTTGAAGCCACATAGAACTAGTAGCTATTTTATTGGATACATAGTTCAAGGAGATTTCAGTTTTAAAAAATTAATTGACATGCTAAAGTTGTATATATTTGGTAAAATATGATAGTTTTCATATATGTATTCCCTATAGAATAGTTACATTAATGTATCCCTCATCTCATACTTATATTATAGTGAGAATATTTAAATTCTACTCCTTGTAATTTTCAGCCACATAATACATCATTATTAATTATTGTCTTCATGCTATGCAATAGCCTTTGATAACTTATTCTTCTTGTTTAGTTGAAACATTGTATTTTTACAATATCATCCCAACATTCTACAGCTATCATAAGCAACTTCTGGTGGCCATCACTATAACCCGTGCTTCTATAAATTTGACTTTTTAAAAATCCACATATGCATGAGATCCATGATATTTGTCTTTCCAGTCTAGCCTTATTATACTTAGTATAATGGTCTCCAGGTGACATGATTTCCTCCTTTTCATTCATAAACACTATTATTAGGCCATATGTACCATCTTTTCTGTACCCACCCATCAGGAGAGCAATTAGGTGCTCCCATTCCATGGCTGCTATCTGCGTTGTTTTCTATATTCATCTGCCAGTGACTGTTTACTTCAATTCCATATCTTAGCTATTGTGAATAACACTTCAGTGAATATGGGGGCACACATGTATTTTAGACATGCTCATTTTAATTCCTTTGGATAAATACTTGAGAGTGGGTTTACTACATCATTTGATAGGCGTATTTTAATTCTCTATGGGCAACGCTTTCTGACTGCTGCTATATACCCACCAACTGTGTTATGAAGATTCCATTTTCTTCACATAGATGCAATATCTGCTTTTCTTTTTTATCATTCTAATAACAATCACGTAATAGGCATGATTTTTTAATCTGCATTTCCCTGATTATTGATATAAAATATTAATACATCTGAAAGGAAATCTACATTATATTATAATAGTGAATATGTCATATAGATAGAAAATCAGTAAGGAGGCAGTAAAACTGAACTGTACTTTAGACCTAAGACAATGTACATAAATTCCATTTAACATGAATAGAATTCTCAAGTCCATGAATACAAATCTACTTTAGAACACATGATATATTTTCCAGGATAAGTCATACATATGTTAGGCCACAAAAACAAATCTTAATAATTTTAAGACTAAAATTTTCAAGTATGTTGTTACAATTACACCTGTATGCAACTAGAAATATATAACAGGAGGAATTTTGGGAAATGTACATATATGTGGAAATTTCGTATCTCTTTTGATTTTGTGTTTTGGGAGAGGATTAATTATTCAACGAATATGAACAGGCTTGCTGAAGGAAAATCACTAAGAGTTTAAGACAAAAATCGTCCAATTCTTTACTTATTTATTTTTTAAAGAATACAAAATAATAATAGAAAAAATAGCATTAGGAACAATACAAAATTTCACTAAAAATGTGATGGGAATTCAACAATGTTTGCTGTATTACATGATGCTGTCTTCAAATTACTTGTTCAGATTACCAGATATAAATGTGCAAACTACTGTGTTATTGTTCTTTTTTTTAACCAATCATCCAGGTTTTATTTAGCAGGCTCTAATATTGTTTTGTGTTTCCTTTTTTAAACTAATTTTCTTGAGAAACAAATAGCAATGAGACAGTTTCAAAACTAATTAGTAGGACAGTTTTTTAAATCAAATTCCTTCTACAACCTACTGGACAGATGTCCCTTACAAAGGAAGCTGATACTCAAATTTTATGTTTCCTAGCAGGAAACCAGCAGAAATGAGCAAATTCTGAGAGGCATTGAGCAATTTCTGGTAACAGATGCTACATTAGGAGAATTTAGTAGATGAATCTTGTTTACTGTGTTGCCGTATTAAATTTAATGTTATTGTTAATATCAAGTATGAGTTTCAGTTCTTGACACTGGCTATGCTACTTTATGTCAGCTAAAGATGTAAAGAAGTAGTCAGCATGCTGCTATGACAATTGCTTCTCACAGAAATGAGGAGCAGAATAAGTAGAAAAAAAGCATTTCTTTCTCACACATTTGCTATGTGGAACCTGTTGAATCCCATTTTGCTTGCCCTGTTTATTTACTGGTCATGACCTAAGGCTTTAATCATGGTGTAGCTAGCTGTCCCAATGTCAGTGAAATACAAAAAGAGGCCACAGAGCAATCAACCAAGAAAGGTTCTCTGAGGTGATACCTACTAAGGCAAAGTGAAGGTGCTAAGCAATTATCTAGTGAGCAAGATCAGTGTTGACAGCTAAACCAGAAAACTCATTCTGTGTTCCCCAATTTTGTTTTCCCTCCTTAGAACAGAACTGCCAGTGAATAATGAAAATCTTGGCTTGATGCTGCTGCCGTGGTCACCATGCATGGGCCAAAAGACCTGCTTTTGTTGGCTTTCCCATGATGTGACACCCCTTAGCACTAGCACTTAAGTGGTAATTCTTGCTTGCACCCACCACGGTGACTTGCTATGGTGTTTTATTGCCTATCTCTGGCACTTTTATGGTCACTTGTAGCCTTCTATCTTGTGTGAATTTAATGCCTATGTAGCTCATGATTTAAGAAGGATGGCTGAAAAAGCATTCCTAACTCTAGTTCCCAGAAGTAGAATCCAGAGAGCCAGGCTAAACAAAGCTACAAAAGTTATTTTCTATACCAAGGATGCCTTCCTCAATCTTCCAAACCAAAAACTGCCCACCAAGGAGATTATGTCAGGATCACCTTTTCTAAGTGTATTTATACTAATGCATCCTATTGGCTTTTAATTCAAGAAATATTCTGAAACCTCCGTTAAACTTTTAATTAAATAACCATGATAGTACATACATCTATGATGAAGTAGGCCATTATAATTAATTTAATCACAATAATATACCAGTAGAGCTATCTTATGCCTAAAAACCAACCTTTAATACTAATCACCAAGAATATAGCTTAATCCCCTTTTCCTTTTTGTCATTAGATAAGTTAGTAATTGGAAAGAATGTCAGGTTTCATTTTTTTCTAGAAAGAAATCTATATGGAAATTAATTGCAAATATCTATTTAGTAGCTATTAATTATCAACTTCTATCCTTAACACACAGGAAATTTTTAGGATAGGAAGTGGAAGCATAAAAATGTTAATATGAGGCAAACAACATAAAATCTTGTATGAAAAGCAAATCTTACTATAATAGCATATCTACAACATGATGAGTAAGGTAATATGTACCAGAAGAATAGAAGTTTAAAGGGCGAGAAATATAATTTTTTTTTTAGGAACCAGGGATTGAACTCAGGCCCTTAGGCTTTCCATGGAAGTACTTATTCCACTGAGTCATCTTCCAGACCTCAGGGAGAAAAATAGAAAACAACATGTGTAGGAAAGATTTCATGAAGGGGGTGAAAATTGGAGATTTGAGGGATGGAGCAAAAGGATCTTCACGGGCATGCAGACCAAAAGTAAGGTTTATAAAAATAGATCAAGTACCACCTTCACATAGAGAAAAAGAGGATGAGGATAATGGCTCTGTAGCCAGTGAAGAGACTCCCTTGTCTGAAACCAGCTTCTTGCTGCATGGGGAAAATGATCAGAGAAAACCTTTGGACTTTATTTTTTGGGGGGCCAGGGGACGCAGGCAATTGAACTCAGGGCCTTGCACCTGCCAGGCAGGCATTGCACCACTGACATATATTCCCAGACCCTAAAACTTTGGATTTCATAAACAAAGAATTAATTGAGGAGGGGATCTGTGGCTAGAGTATGCAAGGACAGGGAAGTCCTTTGCAGTTAGTCAGAATACATGAAGATAGGGAGGATTTTGTAACTGTTCATATTTTTAGCAATCACAAGTTTCTGTAAAGTCCACAATAGTTGATAGTATTGTTCTATCTAGTTCAGCTCCTAAAGATTGACTGAAAATACTAAAACTGAAAAGAAAATGAATAGGGGGGCCATAAAGGCTACATGGTGTATGTCATATTAGAGAAGAAAGTAAATGTATCTTATTCCACATCTAAGTATGATATTCTAGATAATTCTTGGACAAGCAGAGACAGAGCAGTTATACCATATAGTGGGCTGTTAGAAGAAATGATGGTACAATTCCATCTCCACAGACTCAACCAGCCATGGACTAAAAAAATTATATCAGTCCTGAACAAAGAATTTTTCTCAGCATCATTCCTGTGTAATATTTTATAACAACTATTTATATAAAATGCATGTTGCCTTTAGCACTATAAGAATCTAGAGGTGATTTAAAGTGTGTGGGATTATATGTATAGGTTATATGCAAATACTATGCCATTCTGTGTGAGGCATTTGAGTTTCCTTGGATTTGGGTATCTGTGTGGGGTCTTAAAACAAGTTCTCCATGGAAACTGCTGGTGGGCTATAATTTGTATTTGAAAATAGCAAACACCTATTTAAAAATTACCTGAGCAAAGATATATTTCAATAGGATTTTCTTAATCCACTTTGAAAGTTTCCTTCAATATGGTGTTTAGTAGGAAAGTGATTGTTAGCATTGGTGCTCATGTTACCAGAAATGGGCATTGTTTTTACAACTGTAATACACAGTTGTAGAATACTTAATGATTTTGGCAGCAGGAGTTATAGTCAAGATGCATGAGTTGGTGGAATGGCCACCAGACTTGGAATCAGAAGATAGAGACTTGTAACTATATTGTGTTGTTTTGGACCTGGGACCAGCTCTCTACCTCTCTGAGTAAACTTCTGTGACAAGAAGAAATAATGTGTTAAAGTGATTTGTACAAAACAAGTGAAAATATTAAATTAGAACAAGGATTGTGAAAATGCAAAGCTTTTAATTTACTTATTTCACTTTGTACTTACTACTAGATAGGATGTGGGCCAACTCCTAAATTATGAAGGTTAGAAAGGTAAAATAAACATGTATAATAATCATGGTACATTTTTTCACTTATTTCTAAGGGGTTTTTATGTAGTGGGGCAAGTTTCCCATTCCTGAACACAAGCTATGTGCCAGTCACTGTGCTACATGTTTCTGGTGCTCTTTTCTCAGAGCAGGGTGAGAAATCAAAACTATTTTTGTCATCATTTTCCAGAGAAGGAGAAGGCAACTTAAAGAGGAAAGGAAAGGTCATTTACCAAGTCAATGGTAAAAGACGAATAAAAGCCCAAGTGCCTTACTCAAAAGATTTAGGTCTTAACATTGTGTTACATCGCCTTTTAGAATTCAAAAAGAAAAATCTAAGCAAGGCAGAAATTAAAAGAATAGTGTTAAAAAAAAGAATAGTGTAAATTTTAAGGTTATACAAAATTTCACTGCATAGTCCTCTACATCTGCCATGAGCAAGATATAAATTAGGCTCTGGATTCTGTAAAGAGAGGAAAGATGATCAGCTAGCTGCACAATCTACAGTGTCAGGATAAAGTCAAGCCAAATGCTACAGAAAAGTAGAGCTACTACTCTAATAATAACTGTGGAAAGAAATGTCTCCTGAGGGTTCTCACCACTTGCAATGTTAAAATTAGCTTTAACCAAGATATAGAAAGACAATGAAAATACCGAATTTCCAAAATTAAATTGCACATGCAAAAATATACTACCACCTTGGATTCTCAGCTGGATCAATTATATAAATTGTACTCAGAGTAAATAAAACAATATGTGAAGTGTGTCTATGGATCAGGGCCGTTGTACAATGGGTTCTGCCTCTTCCCAGGAGGGTGGGTGCATTGTAGAAGGAGTAGAGTGGGAAGTGATCTTTCATCTCCTTCACCTGGGGCCTAGTGAGAAGTTAGTTTTTAGTGAAAACATTCATTCTTCACAGACTACCCAGTGCCTTCACTATTCCCTTCAGTAATTTGATCTGAATTCTAGAGAACTGTATTTCCTCCACTTCATTAAGGTATCAGTTGGTAAACATACAAGATGGTGAAACAAAATAAGAACAGAACCTGCATTCCAGAGGGGGCCCCTGTGATCCAAGGCCTCCTCAAGCCATGTCCAGGAATTAGAGATAAGAAGTGTGGATATCTGAACACAGCAGTGTTGGTAGCTTATGGCCAGGAGCTGTGTCTTTCCTCAGGAAGGAAAATAAGTGTCTTGCTCAGGGCATGTGCTGTGCCAAGCAAGCTACATGTGGAGGACTTCTCCGGGGAGATGTTGAATGGATACTATTGACATAGGAAACACATTTCAGCTTTATTTAAGTGATTGATGAATGCATGCATGCTATGCCTCTCAAGATTAATGATAATTTTCCACATCTACTGGTCAAGGAAGGACTTTAATCAGTTAATAAGCACTCAATAAACAAACAGAAAAACAGTGGGCTAGATTCCATGTGATACATATAAGAACAAGACAGAATAAGTCTTAATTACAGAAAAATGTAAGACAAATAGAGGAACTTCATTAGTTTAACTAATACAAGAAGGGGCTAGAACCTGAACTTCAGGTGTGCATTATGGATTCTACTAGAGAGGACTTTTGGACCTAAAGAAAGCATCTTGCATATATTAAAAAGTAATAGTAATCAAAGACACATTAGCATGTTTAATATTCTATTTTATCTTCTACTTCATACTATAAAGGTTGCCATTAGAACAATAAATAAGCAAAACTCATCAGAGACTGTGCTTCCTTTGTGTTACTTCTATACCCTACATGATGGCCATTTTCTTAGATTTTTTTCAGTGAAACCTCTAAGCCAGTTATGCTTTGAGTTGCCTGATTCCTAAATTGTTTGTTCAACTAAATTCTTGAAAATTTAGTGGTACACAGATACAATGGAGTATTGTTCAGCCACAAAGAAAAATAAAACTGTCTTATTTTATCTGATCTGTTGTAAAAATCCCCTGTTGTACAATTACTAGTTTGTGGGCACTTTTGATAGGTTGAGTTTAAGTATTACTGTTCTGTTTACCAGAAATAGTTCAGCTCACATATCATTTCTCTTATGTTTATAAATCAAGCAAGGTTAAGGTCAGTTTTGAAGCCTAACTAGCTTTGTCTGTTCAGGAATTCTTCAAGATTGTTTTCCAATTTGATTACCTTAACACAATAAACCAGGCCTGGATCACTGGTAGAAATGCTTTGCTTATGGAAGCAAAGTCCACCCCAAACAGCACCATGGCCTGGCTTCGCCTCCTCTGATTTGCTACCTTAGAATTGAGAAACTCCTCATTCAGTTATTAAATCAGCCACCTTCATTATTTTGAACTTTCTGCTTAGTAATTGAATTGGTTGACAGGTATATCTCTATTACAGTCTGCCTTAGATGAACACCTGCCTGGCAAGTGCAATGTCCCGAATTCAAACTCTGTTACCAAAATAAAGTCTGCCTTAGAGAGGAACCTTCCCAGGGGTCAAATGAGACATAAGTGCTCTTATAGGGAAGCACTTTGACATTCATTAGTATTTTATTTTTTCTTTTGCTCCATTTGATGAATTAGAACAATATACCATTTGTGGAAGGCACTCAGCTCTCTGTTACCTGTGACAATGGTGAGAGGCCATGACAGAGCTTGTTCTTGAATCCTTCACTTTTATTTAGCTGAACTTTCATATAGGTCATGAGCATGATATTAGGAAAACCCATTCCTTTTTTTCCCTTAAGCTAGAGATTTAGGGGGACATGGAACATTCTTTCCATTTGTTGATTTCTCACTTCTGTTGATTTTCTGGGTGTAGTAAAACAAAATCCATCACTGGTCAAATGATCCTCTTTTTGTAAGATATACAATTCATAGAAAATTATAGAGGGGGATATACACTGCTGCCTCATTCCATCCACGGGTTAATACTGAAGCTCTTTCTGTGCAGTTGTCTTCCCTGCCCTCCCTTACATTCTCACTTTTCAACGTTTAGTCACTCAAATAGCTCAGATGAGGCCGAACAAAGGCTACTGGAGGGATCTGCAGATAGACTTCTGTTGGGGTCGAATGAGTTCTGGATAGACAGACTTACAACTCAGTCTAGGTAAGGATTCCAAATTTTCCTACTTCTCACGGTTTTTGTTGTTGTTCATTCAAAGTTTAAGTGTATGTTGGACATGCAATTTTTATAAAGCTTTTAAATTTTCAAACTGGTTAATTACAATAAATGTGTTACCTTAGAATTCTTGTGAAACCAAAAGAAGCTTTGAGGTTGAGTCAAACAACAGAACAGTGATTTATTGTGCACACAGTTATAGAAGGAAGGCTAAAATGAGGATTTATTTTCTGTGAAGTCTGCTGGGTTAACAAACCTTCCATTGTCTTTTGCTAAAACATCTAATGAAAATGTTTAATAAAAAATAAGTTTTCCATTTTTTTTATCCAGGTATACAAGAAACATATACCTGGTAATTTGTAACCATAACCCTAGGTATATGGAAGCATATAGTTGCTAATTTGTCTTTCCTTATATTTTACTAGAAAGCTGAAATGACTTCTGTACTTTCCATCAGTAGTTAGAACAAATGCATATTGTTTACCTCTCCCTTTTCTGAGCTGTAGTACCCAACAACATAGATTTAACTTTCTTCATGGTTTCAGAGGGTTTAGTTCATGGTTAGCTAGCTCCAAAGCAGAAACATCATAGTGGAAAAATTTATTAGGGCAAAACTCTTCAGTAAATGGGTTAGAGAAAGCAGATCAGGGTAATATCACCACAAAGAAAAAGGCCAACCACCAGATATAGATCACCCAGTAACACCTCTATGACCCAACCAGACCCAGATGTGCACTTTAGTAGTCCTTTAGACAATTCCCAAGCCAAATATGTATCCTTAAATCATACTAAATTTTCAAATAGAGACAATAAACACTTAATGAAATAGCTAACTTGCATATAATTAAATACATAATAATCCCTTACTAAGTCTTGTCTGTTCTAGTACTGAGAAATGCCTTTGAGAAAAGTCCTCATCAAAATCTCTGAGACTGAAGGCGAATTCTTAGCTATAAACCTCTGTACAGTTCAAACAGAAAATTGCACAATTCCAAGATATAATGACATAGTGTAAACATTCCTATTGCAAAAGGAAGAAATAGGATGATAAAAAAGAACTGAAACAAAGAAAGACTGAAACCAGGCATGATGGTGGGAATATGTGAGTTCCAGAGGCTTCGAGGCCCCACCTTTATGGCATTGCTGATTGCATCCCACCTGGCCTCTCAACTGAGAAGTCTGCACCAATGGCCTGCGGCTCTCATAGCCTGGCGTTCCACATTCCCAGCATTTCCAGCACGGTGGTAACACTGCACCTTTGGTTTCATTCTTACAGTTTCATGCCCCACCTCTCAGGTTTCATTCTTACAGTTTCATGCCCCACCTCTCAGGTTTCATTCTTACAGTTTCATGCCCCACCTCTTAATGGTAATACTGCACCTTTGGTTTCATTCTTACAGTTTCATGCCCCACCTCTCAGGTTTCATTCTTACAGTTTCATGCCCCACCTCTCAGGTTTCATTCTTACAGTTTCATGCCCCACCTCTCAGGTTTCATTCTTACAGTTTCATGCCCCACCTCTCAAGAATGTTCTCCTAGACATTCTTTTGAGAGCATGGTAAAAGCCACCCTGATCTTGAAACTTTTTTTGTGGCACCAGACATTCAACTCCAGACTTTATACTTGCTAGGGAGGTGCTTACACTGCTGAACCATATCACTAACCCTTGTAACTTTTGTATTTGTTTGTTTGTTTGTATTGAGACAAGTTCTCACTATGTACCCCAGATTGGCCTCAAACTCATGGCTATCATCTTGTCTTAGCTCTCCGAGTGACAGTATTACGGGCATGTGCCACCATTCCAGGGTTACAGCACCTATATTCTGCATGCGTGGACAACCAGCATATGAGGGTGATACCAAGATCTGCTAGCAGTTCAACAAGTAGTCAAATCCCTTGGACCATCCCTGTAAATACTTTTGTATGCTTGGATGTCTAAGAAAAATTTAGATAACCAATTATTTAGGTGGGCCTTCTTGAGAAGGAGAGTCCAGGTACTCTTCACAAATGAACATTTTTTTTTCTGTTTTTGGGGCAGGGTCTACAAGATCTCACTACATAGACTGGACTCATAGCGATTCTTCTGTTTTCAACCTCCCAAGTGCTGGGAATATAGACATGTGCCACCATACCCAGTCTCAATCACGATCTCAGTTTGCCCCATGGGCAGGCCAGCACATCACAAATGAATGTTTTGCATTCTTGCATGTTTGAGTCTCTGATGAGTGGAGTCTTTCCTAAGATGCCCTGAAGACATCTTTCTCCTTAGTCTCAGTTGCTTTCCTTCCTTCCTCAGGAAAGAAAGATTTATTTAGCTCAGTTAGTGGAGGATTTTGCCCATACTTGGCCAGCCCCAAGGCAGAGTGGCACATGGCAGAAAGCAGCCCTGCTACTTTGGTGGAAAATAGCAAAGAGCAAAAGGAGGGGTAATGGCTATGGCAACTAGCAAGCCTCTTTCCCCTCCTTACATTTGTAGTCAGATTACCTGCCTCAGGGTGGGTATAGCACTCACATCCATAATCCCAAAATTCTATCAAGAACTAGTCACAAACTCTAGAAGCTGACCCATGACTGAATGAGTCTTTAGGGGGACAACTAGACAAAAACCATAACATCCTTTTCCAATTCCTATACTTGTTTTTTTAATGATGTTGGTATATTTAGCAATCAACATTTTTTGTCAAATTTACATGTGGGTCTTTTGTTCCAGAAGTTATTTTTTTCAAATGTTACTGCTCTGCTTTTTGTTTCCAGTTTGAAGTACACATCTGGCCAAAAGCAACACATAGCACCCATGCCACAGCCTGAACATTGGACCACCTTCAAATTTTCCATTCTAGATCAATTATTACTTATCTCACAGACTCAGTCTTCTGTAAAATCTCCAATCATGAACAAAATGTAGAAAATCCTTTGCCAGATGTGACATGAACAGCCCCTAGTCAATTTTCCAGTTGAATCTCCATCTGGGGATTTAGGAATCTGGATCACATTGATTATATTCCCATCATCATTCTGGTATTCTGAACAAACACAAGAATCACCCATTTATCTTTCCCTTCAGCAGTGTAGGGATTCTGTAGCAAGCATCTTCAAATCTTTCCAAACTACTTACAAATAAAATGCAATAGCTTCTCAGCCACATTATCGGGAACAGTTACAGGAGTAGCCTCAACTCTGTGGTACCACTTTTCTTTATTAGTCAGCTTTTTTATCATTAATAAACAATACCTGATACTCAAAGCTTAAAGTGAAAGATGCTTAATTTGTTTCTTGTCTTTAAAATGTTCAGGAGTTGGTCAGCTAGCATGAGGGCAGAAACATCATACTAAAAGAGCAAAGCTATTCAGCTCAGGGTGACCAGGAAGCAGAACAGGAAAAAAGGATCAGAAAGGAAGGGGCCAGGAGCAGATGTAGACACCAGGATCGTTTCTCTGTCATACATCCAGGCATTCTAAGAAATACGCTTTACCAGTCCCCAAGGCTGAAGCCCAGCCAATAAAGTTGTCAGTAAAGCCTAGTTATCACAGTGCATATATTTTCCATAATGTAAGATGATAAAGAAAATTTTTTTGCATTCAATATGACTGATAATTAAAGTAATAACAGCCTATGAATTCAATCTGCTACTTTCAAAGAATTTAATAGAGCTTAACTATGAGATGAACCCAGAGGCTTCTTTTTTCTCTGTGGTTGCTTGCTTTTACATGTATGATTACTTCTTAGTTTTTAGTTGTCATATATTCCAGACTTGGATATATAGCACCTAATTTCTTCCTCCTTGCTTCTTTTATTTAAATTTGTAGTCTTCTATCAATATCTATGACCAGCACAATTTTGTTTGATAGTAGGTGATCAATCTCCTGATGAGAGGTTGCATTCTGAGGTTTTATGACTTAAACTTTGGGTTACAGCCAACATCCTGTACCTGTTTGTGGCTTTCCATTAGTAATGCATGACCAATGTTACACATATATGCCTAATTTATCCATTTGTTAAAAGTGTTATGAAAGAATAATTTCATTATTTCTACCATTTAACTGTGGAGATTCTTTTGGAGATTAATGCCAAATGTAATACTTTCTTTGCTCCTTAACTTTATGAGGAGGTTTAACTTATCGACCTTCTTTTTAATAATGAATTGTTAGTTTTACATCTGGTCCTTTTAAGTTTTTTTTGCTGTGGTTCTAATAATTTACAATGACGGATAGCTAAAAAGACAGTTTATCCACTTTATCCTTTTTTCTAAATTGTGCTTAAACCTTGCACTTCTTCATATATTAGCTACAAAAACTCAAATACAAATAATCAAACCCTCAAAATAGATGTCTCATCATATATTGGAATGATAAACACCAATGAAACAAGCATTACAAAAAGAATACTTAGGTGTAATCTGGTAACTTTTTGATTAATTTTCTACAGCTTTCATTAATTATGGATAAATTTAACTCTAGTCTTCCTTATGCTGATTTAAGGAGAACATTTACATTTCTCAACTGATTAAAAATAGATGTTCATTGGTAATCCTATTTGCTTGCTGCAGCCCACTTTCCTCAAAAGGCTACACCCCCACCTTTAATTACCTGCTGTAAAATTATCAGAAAGAAAACAATGAGTTCTTCAATATTCTCAATTAATTTCTTAAGACACCCACTTTCCACTTACCTCCTCCATATCACTGTGAATACACGAAGAAAAATTCTCCTTACCTTTCTCTGTCTCCAACCCCACAGAATTTACTTCTTAATAAGGCAAGGAACACAAATATAACCCCATACATATAGACTATGGTTGTACCTGGAATCAGATTCTCATGGTAACATTTTCCCAGCTTGGTTTCTGTTGTTCTTTGAACCAAAGATGCATATTTATTATGTAACCTGTATTAAGTGATCAGTGACCAATGCCAGCAAGAACCATGGAGGAATGGATGAAAGCCAAGAGTTATAAACTGGCCCCCAGAGCTACTGAGAGAAAAGCATCAGGGAGCATTGAAAAAAGTAAGTCAGATAATATAATTCTAATTCAAATGCTTTGGCTGAATCATTTAGAAACAATGCTTTATGTTTCCCAAACAATTTTATGCTTCAATTTTTATCCACTATTAATTTCATATATACTTAAATAAATTTTGAGCACCAATGTTCCTAAGATATGTTAAATAGTATGTTAGGTATTGTTTGAAAAGATAATGTTATTTCAGACTTACATATATATCTTCTCTATCACTATGCAACTAACCAAATACCTACTTCAGATTATGTTATATATAATTATTTGCTATCCATAAATGTTGTTAATTTATTTTTAATATTGTCCCTCTTAGCTTCTGTAGCTAACATTGATGGAAGGAAACTCTATTCACACTTAGATCAGTATCTTTTGAAATTAAAAATGTTTTCATATATTAAAAATTATAGCAGTTTTCCTGAGCTTTTTTCTTTCTCTCTCTCTCTCTCTCTTTCTTTTTCTTTTTTCTTTCCTTCTTTCTTTTTTGGCTGAACCAGGGATTGAATTCAGGCCCTTGCGGTTGCCAGGGAAGTGTTTATTCTATTGAGCCATCACCCCAGCCCATTTCCTGAATTTTTAATCCTTAATTCATGTATTTTTTCCTAATGATATCATTAACTGAGCACTTTCATATGAATTTTTTCTGTATGCAAATTTATCATTATTGGCTAAATAAAGGGGAAAATTTATGGAAAGACAGACATCACTGAAAATGAAAGAAAGGTGAATAAAAGGTCAATTGTCACAAAAATTCTTTTTTTCTACCTGAATCCTTTTTTTTTTCTTAATTTTACTTTTCTTTTATTGAAGTACAAATATTCGATGAGACAGTTTTGATACCTTGACAAGATGGATTTCATAAATTAATACATTGCAAACTGTTTTCATAATGTTTTGGTATCATAAAAGGTGCATACATGATATTGTAGTTACAGACATTATTATAGCGTATGTCTCTTATCAGTAAATTAAGAGAATGTAGCTGTTTGTGTATCTTATTTTTTATACCGGAATTACATCAAAGATTCAATAATTAATACTTTCTACCTTGTTATTTTCCTAGCGGTTGTCCATAGTACTAGAAGCCGATATAATATCCTGTCCAACTACCATTAGTGCAAATCTTGCCTCTCAAAGAATTGTGTAGAAGCACAGCGTTATCAATACCAACTGTCCATGCACACACATCACGATTCTTCCATTCTATACCCTTTCCTTGCTCTATACCTGTCAGAGATGGGCACTTCATTAATATTCAACTAACTGTCTAGAATATATAAAGAACTAAGATATAACAAGGCCCTCAAATTTAAAGACTGAATTCAGTTCCCAGAGGACGAAATTAAAGAAGCGAATAAATGTATGAAAAAAATGCTCCACATCGCTAGTCATTCATGAAATGCAAATAAAAACAACATCTCACTCCAGAAAGAATGGCTATCATAAGGAATCAACCAACAACAAATGTTGGAGAGGTTGTGAGGAAAAGGGAACACTTCTCCACTGCTGGTGGGAATGTAGACTGGTATAACCATTGTGAAGGTCAGTGTGGAGACTCCTCAAAAGAGTAAAACTTGAAATCCCATTCAAGCTGGCTATCCCCCTACTGGGAATTTTCCCAAAGGAACTGAAAACATTGCATCATAGTGATATATGTGTACCTATGTTTATAGCAGCGCAATGTGTGATAGCAAAATCTTGGAAACAACGAAGATGTCCATCACATGAGGAATGGTTGAAAAAGATGTGGTATTTCTATATAATGGAGTATTACTCAGCTGTTAAGAATGATAAGTTTGCAGCACTTACACTGAAGTTGAACATATACTTATAAGTGAAATAAACCAGACACACATGTGTAAATACCATATAGTCTCCCTAGTATAAGAAGCAAAAAGCAGAAATACAAATGGAAACATACAACAACAACTAAAATCAATTGAGTTTGATAAGGCAAAGTGAATGGCATATGATGCTGGATACTAATCAGCTTTTCTTCTGGATGGTTAACAACCTAAGTTCACAGATCAAAGTTGGAGACATAGAAGAGCCACAAGGCCAGCCAACATTTTGGCCCTAGCCTTTCAAGGTCAGCGAAGACTCAGGACATAGGAGAACCTGTACTGCAACATCATGAAACTCAGTTGAGCCCCAAATTTTCTGAACAAGGAGATTATGGAGCCACAGAGGAAAGAGGTCCAAGTTCTATAGTGAGCCTGGGGAGAGTCACATGAAGAGAAAACTTTCTCTCAGGCTCTCACAGAGAGAAAACTGGTCAAGCATTGGCTGTGACTCATTCACATGGATGACACAGACAAAGGATCTACAGAATAAGGTACAGGACTACAAGATAAACTCTGAGGGGACTTCAGTGACCTCATAAGAAATATAAAGTACATGTGTTGGTATATAGGTCTTGCCCTATCTAGGTCTTAACCATCCAGCCGAAAAGTATAAAAATGAAGTATACGTCGCCGGGCCGTAATATTAAGTTGAGCTGTAAATGGTTATGGTCGACAACATCTTTAGATAACTCACTATTGTTGTAAAGTGCTGGACTGTGTTGGATTGTGTTGTTGAGTTCAAGCACAAAAATTCTTGAAGGGGAGATCTGTAGTATTATTCTTCCCTGTCATTTTCTGTTTGTCCTTGAGATGGGCATGATAATTTTAGTATTTAGTGACCTTATCTCTAGGACAAAGTTGCAGAAAAAAAAATCTTAGCCTCTAAGCAGGGTTATCACTGTAAATGACAAAAGACTTTCAGCTTCCTTAAAAATTGACTCTGTAACACAAAATGTATATATACACACAAATAGAGCAAAGTAGAACAGTGATGAATAGAGGGCAAAAAGAAGTTCAAATACTTCCCCCGATTACTACACTGTTGTTTCAAAACTATTTTAATATATTTGCTACTTTATTTCATGTACATTACTGCTTTATTTTGCTCATTAAGAAAGACTTTTGTGATATTATGTGTCTTTGAAAAAAGTCTTTTTGGTCCATGTCTTATATTCTGAGTAACTACTTTGAACATAGTAATACACGGTTCCCTAACTACATTTACTCTCATTTTATTTTGTTACAAAATTTTATTTCTTCATATAATAAAAAAGTTATTCTTCAGTGAGTCTTTTCAGATGTCACTGTAAAGCCTACATGACCAAAGTCATATCAGTCTGTGTGTTGTGATCAGTTCTATCTGCATAATAAAAAATTTATAAACAGAAATATAGAACGTTCGAATTTTTGTATTTAAATTAAGTAGAATAAATTTAAGGTTTCTTAATCTTTTTAATAATTTTATTGAGAAGCAAAAAACAATGAGACAGTTTCAAAACTGATTAGTAGGATAGTTTCAACAATTAATGCACTGCATATTGCTGTCTTCATGGTGGTTATTCATAGAACAAGATGCAGACATGATATCCTGTCTAAACACTATTAGTACAAATCTTTCTTCTCATTGACTTAATAGAAAGTAGCTGTATATATATCCTAACTATTTTGTACATACGGATAAAAAAATGGCCCTTCATTTGTATCCTCTTTTTTATTTAGTTTTGTCAAAGATGGGTATTCCATTGCTATTTAAATATTATAGGTGCATGAATTCAGAAAAATAATCCAATATAGTCCAATAGCCTATAATAGTAGTGGGTTTTCTGTAAGACTGGCATTGTCAGAAGTTGTTTACTTGAGCCTTTAATAGCTCAGCATAATATGGCTTTTTTTTTTTACCCCTCACTTTATGCTGGATTGTTAAGACCAAGATAAAGCAAGACCTATATAACAAGAAATGTAACTTTTATGTCTGACAAGGTCAGTCAAATCCCCTCAGGATTTACACTGAAATCCTGTACAGCAGTTTATAGATCCTTTGTCAGTGTCAGCCGTGTAGATGAATCACAGTCATTGCTTAACCAATTTGCTCTCTGTGAAAGTCTGAGAGAATGTTTTGTCTCCATGTGACTCTCCTTAGGCACACTCTACATTGTCTATCACTTTCTTCTGTGGCCCCACAATCTCTTTGATCAGTACATTTGGGACACAACTGAGTTATAGAATGTTACAGTACAGATTCTCCTATATCCCGAGTCCTCACTGACCTTCAAAGGCTAGGGCCAAAATGCTGGCTATGTTTGCAGCCTTTCTTTTTCTCTAATTTTAGGTCTGCAAACTTAAGTTGTTAACCCTCCAGAAAAGAAGCTGAATAATATTATTGCCCTACAACATAGGTAATTGAGCTTAACCTCACTATCTGTCTGAATATCAAACATCTTAGACATAACATGGAACAGGTATTTTCCTTCAAGTATTGATATGTTAAACTTTAAATCCCTACAGAATGCAAAGAAAAAATATATTTATAAAAAGAAATATTTATATATTTAAATATTTAAAAATATTTACACATTTTTACACAGAAATTTAGAAAGCTAACCATTTACAGTATAATAGCAGGACACTCCTACGACATTATCTTTTCTTGTCGCTTGTTTTCTTTTATTACCCTTTTTTTAAACAAACATTTACTTAAGAGACAGTATATCAGAACTCAAAAGAAGAAATAAAAATAGAAAGGTATAACACAATTAAAAGGAATGCATGAATTTAAGGATTAAACAACAAAGAGAAGGCAAGGAAAAAAGCTAGGAAACATGACAGGGGCAAAACCATACATTTATATGAACAAGATGTGTAAAGCAGTGATCCTGAGAATATTCAGCAGGTTTTTGAAACTAGCAATCATTTGGTGGGATTCTCACCCTAACTAACTACATATGCTGATATGTGTGACCTGTGCAACTGCACTGAAGATAGCAATGTGTAATACTAGGGTGAAACTTGGAATGCCTGTCATTCTGTTCTTCTAAATATGTACTGCTTGTCTTATTCTTTTTTAATTGGTTTTTATATTCCACATTGTTGTTTACAAATTAGTTTTTCAGATTACCAGATATAAGCATGCAAAGTTGATCCTCACTCATCTCCCAAAGCTCATCACTTGCCCTTAAAGTCCTTCTACAGCACACACACTCAGGCTGAGCTTAAAGATGCTGTGGAAAGAGCTGGTGGTAGTACAGTCCATGCAGTCCTTGCTGATACAATGTGGATGACGTCACTGTTACTTGTTGTATTATGTGTAGATTGTCATTACATTTTATACTGAGGTTTTAAACATGTAAATTTTTAAGTAAGTGTTCTCTGTAAGGCAAACCCTACTCCACCTCTATCTTTCCAAAAAAATAAGATAAATAACCTACAAACTATCAATGCCAAAGTACTCTGACATAAACTTGCTTATTTCTAGACATTTATCCAGAGGTAGTGCATCATTATCTTTGAGGGCAGTGCCCAGGAAATGACCTGTTCATGAAACTCTACAAATACCAAGCACACTTTGAAAGCACACACTGTGTGCTTTCGCACACAGTCTCATATTCCATAATGGGACTGCTTTCTCCATTGCTACCTCATGGTGTCCCATCCCCACCCCCACTTATTTATTAGCATCTCAGAATGCTGGGCAGAGTGTAATTCAGTAGGATGCTGAGCCTTCCTTAGAAGCCATCGTGCAGATAGACATGGGGCCACCAGTACTTGCCTTAGATAATGATATCTTTACTCTTCATGAAAGCAAATTTAGATGGAGACTGGGTGTACCACAAATCTGATACCCTCATGGCCTCATTTCCCAAAGGTAATTACTGTTCTGAATCTGAATAATTTGTGTTTTAAAATTTTAAATCAAATAAATCTGTGCCATATTTGCATGTTTATTTCTACAGCTTAAGAATTCAGCAAATATCTCAGGTGGAAAATAAGTATGCAAATATGCATTTTCATGTATGCAAATCACTTCAATTTTTTTGTGTTACATAGCATATTGCAGTACATGAAGTTTCCATTGATTTTAAGGAATAAGTACATGAACGTAATATGTCTTGACTCTTTTATGTTTCCCTTTGCCTCCCCACTTACCTCTTTCACCTGATTCTAAGTCCCATTTCCCCTTTTTCATTATTTTTAGTTCATGCTTATGAACTATAAGATTGAGAATATTTAGTATCTGTACATGACACATTTTAAATCTTTTTATTTGCCCATTTCACCCCTTCCTCTAAGCTTGGGTCTTCTGGATCTATTTCAATTTGCAAAATATCTATCTCCTTCTTCCCTTCTTTCAAGCTTTTATTTTGCTTTTTGTTTGTATTTTACCTTAGTCAAATGATAGAGATCAGATGGTATTTAAGCTTATGTTCTGGATTTATTTAGCCTACTATTATATTTTCCAGGTACATGCATTTTCCTACAGATGAATGTACCCTCCTTTATAGTTGAGTAGTACTCAATGATATATACATGCCACATTTTACTTTAGCCATCTGTTAATGAACAGGCAGGCTGTTTCTAAAAATTTAACCAGTGTAAATTGTATTAGTATAAGCCTTGCTGAAATATGATTTTAGCTTTTTGGGGAAAATACCTAGAAAATACCTGGGTTAAATAGAATTTCTATTTTTCCTTTTTTGATAAATCTCCATATGGATCTCCATAATGATTATATTAGTTTACACTTCCAACAAATATAAAAGGAATCTTCTTTCCCACCAAATGCTACCAGACCAGTAGTTGATATTATTTTGTTTTATTTTATGATAGAATGAATATTACGCTACAAGATGAAATCTTAGAGTTGTTTGAAATGGAACTTGTCTTATGGCTGTAGATGCTGCACTTCTTTTCATCTAAGGAGTTGGCCCTTTTATATTGGATTCTTTGACTTTCAAGTGGCTGGCAAGATAGCGCAGGACTAAGGTGCCTGCTTATGCAAGCTTAGGCAAGCGCAGGGACTGTGGTTCATAACCTGGTACCCCATGCAGGGCCAACCCAGCCCCCAGGGCAAGGTGTGCCAGCCAGAGTCTGGGTGGAGGGGTGCACCTCTATAATCTCAGAGCTGGGGAGGCTGGAAGCAGGAGGATCAACACAAGTCCAAGCTGCATAGTGAAACCCTGCAACAAACAAATGCATTAAAAAAAGAGAGATTGCCAAACAATCCCCTGATATTTCTATCATTTCATCAGGAAGTTTTCTGAACCTATTCCTTCTTTTTTTTTTATAAAAATGTGTAAAATTAGAATTTAAACAAAAAATTACAACTGATACAAATTCATACTTAACAAAGTAATATGAATTTCACAGTATTTTTGTAATACAGTGTTGTTTTCCAACCAGTTATTCATATTATGAGATGTATGTAGTTTAAATTGGAAGAATAAAGAAAAGACAAAGAAATACTTAAGAAATAAAGAAAACAAAAAGGAGAAAAAAATAAAAAAAGGAGACAAAAATAGAAAAAGGAGACAAAACAAATTAAAGCATTAATTGCCTTTTGCCATAGACCAGCAGAAATACACTGTACTGTTGTCCAAACCATCCTTCTGAGATACATAGATAAATCTCTTTCCCTGACTCCCTAGACCCATGCCTGTCACCAAGCACAAAGCTTCAGTCAAAATGGATCAAAGATTTAAATATTAAAACAAAAACACTAAATCTTTTGGAGGAAGATGTAGGTAGAAATCTTAAAGACATAGGATAGGTACAGAGTTCTTGAACAAAAACCAAACTACAAGGGAAATACTTCAAAGAATCAAAGAATGGGATCTCATCATTTCTAAAAGTTTCTGCACTTCAAAGCAAATCTCCAACTGAGTGAAAAGACCAACAAACTGGGAAAACATTATAGCCCATTGTCCCTCTAATTCTGTTTCTCAGTCACATTAAGAATCATAAAATGCCTGAAAGTGATAAACAAGTCAGCATATATTGATTTATTCTTTTTGGTTCTTCAGTCTCAGAATCTTAGATACCTCATCCCACTTATAACTCTGGCAGTCATTTGATGTCTTCAGATAGAAAAATGATTTTTGTATTTTATATGTAGTTTATCATTTGGGTGGCAATGTTGGCACAAAAATATATATAAGCCAGTGGCCTCTTTGAAAATAAAATCCCCTATTATATGATCTTATAGTAATGTAAAAACACATGTTTCTTATCTAATTATTGTGCTAGCTACCTATCACTACATTAGGTAGTGATATGATTTAGAATCAGAGCACGTATTTATTTTTATCATGAACCTACAAGTTGTGGTGGAAGGAGCAGGTGCTCTCTCTATGGAGTTTCAGACTGTTAGCTGAAGAAAAGGCAAATCATATTGGGGGAAGAGGAGTAAAATAGGGTTATAATTTTGGAACAGTAATTAGAAAGTGTCTCAGTGAAATGATTGCCTATGTGCATAAACCTAAATGATGAGTTTTAATATCTGGCAGAGGAACATAAGAAGTGAAATCTGCTGGAGGCAAGTGTTAGAGGAGCTGATAACTGACCTCTCCCTGAAATAAATAAGTGAAGTTATGAGTGGAAAACGTCAATAATATTTGCAACACATAACATAAAATGTCTTAAAGGTTTTATTAAGGAATTTGGGCGTTACTGTGTATACTATGAGATAACATGGGTAGATTTTAGATGAGAGTAATGGATTCTTATTGGAGCTTTATAACAATCATTTTGGCTGCTGTGTGAATTAATTGGAAAGTGGAAAGAAAAGTAGGTTAAAAGGTAGGGGTGAAGGTTCCTTGGATTTGGAAGATAGCAAGGGAGGGGCTAACTGAAGAAAGGTCATATTCAGGATATTTTTTGAGGGTAATGCATAGACTGGCCATTAGAATGACTGGACAGAGAAGAACTTTATTTGTATTTTGTTTTAAATCTCAGCAACAGGGTAAACTATTATGTTCTGATGAGGTAGAGAAAGTGCATTAATGAGGTAGAGAGGAAGAGGGAAGCCCAGGCAGGCTGGAAAATACTGTGATTCTTAAACATGTGAAGTTTGAGCTCCCACATTGTTGGGGAGAGATACCTTGAATTGAACTCAGGACTTCATGCTTGCCAGGCAGGCACTGTGCCAGAGTTATATCCCTAGGAACTCAGTGTGAGTTTCCTTCCTTTTACATATAGAATACCAGTCAGTACTGGGGCACATGAAGAGAGTTCAAAAGACAGACCAAGAGGAAGATTGTAAAGTAGGAAGTTTTCTACATGTAAATAATGTTGAGAGTCATTGAATTGGGTAAAAATCACCAAAAGAAAGAATGTACAAAGGAATAAAATAGAAATTATAAAGATAAATTTTAATTCATTGAGATGAACAGAACCGTGTTAGTTTACAATGATTCTTTGGGAATAAAGCTTAGAAGGAAAGATTTTGGTGACACAAGTACTATAAATTTTCAAAATAAAACACTGTTTATTATGTCAAAAATAAGGAAATGAAGACAAAATGTTACTGTCCTACGACTCCAGATGAGCAATGAGAACACACCAGAGGAAACAATGTAACTGAGAAAATATCTCCTTTAGATTCTATCAGGCACTCCTGTTTATTTCATTTATTCAAATGAAGCAGAAACCTACAAAATAGCTGATTTCCAAGAAATTTAATTTATCTTTGTTGGGGATGCTCATGGACAGCAAAATATCATTAATTTATTATAAATATAGTGTGAAATTGAAACATTCTTATAAAAATAGATATGCAATTCATAAGAGGAAGTTGTCTAATATCATGAAAGATACTCAGCTTTCTTTTTAATCAATAAAATAAAATTTAAAACAACACCATGAGGGACAGAGTGATAGCTCAGTCACATAAGAGCCTGCCTGGAAAGCACAAGGTCCTAAGTTCAATCCCCAATACCAAATGCACCCTCAAAATAAAAAATAAAAAATCACAGTTTAGGACTGGCCAAATAGCTCACTCGATCAAAGTGCCTGCAGGCAGGTGCAGGGTCTGTGGTTTCCATCCAGGGCCTGCTGTGCCGGCCCCACCCCTAGGGTGCCCTGAGATGCAATTGAGACTGGGCATGATTGGGATTTCTCTTCCTACTTTTGAGGTAATCTCCACACTGATATCCACAGAAGTTGTACCTGTCCAGAACTGTACAAACTATGGGTAGGGTTCATTTTTCGCTACAGCTGTCCACCCTGTGTTATTAGTTC
Organism: Ctenomys sociabilis; assembly: GCA_004027165.1. Lineage (NCBI taxonomy): Eukaryota > Metazoa > Chordata > Mammalia > Rodentia > Ctenomyidae > Ctenomys > Ctenomys sociabilis. Next base: position 5,920 of record PVKA01022867.1, on the reverse strand, counting down.
ATTTGTTAGTCTACACACTCCTTCTTGGGTGAAATGCACTGTCAGTGATGATATAATTTCTGTTTCTGAAATGACAAGCCCATGGAACCCTTTTCCATGGACCTGTTTACTATTTCTCAAATCCTAATCAACCCAACAATCCACTTGTGGGTGTTTTTCCACAAGAGTGGAAAATACACTACCCCAGGGACATATATGTACCCATGCATAGACCAGCACAATTTGCCATAGTTTATACTCAGAAAAAGCAGACAGGTCCAACCACAGGGAAATGAAGATAGTAAAGTTGTGATATTTCATACAGTGGAGTATTATTCAGCTATAAGGAAAGATAAACTTGAGGGCTTTATTAATAAATGGATACAAGTAGAGACTCTCCTCACAAATGAATCCAGGAGAACACTACCCATAAACATGGCATTGGCTTGCTAGTTTAACAAACTGAGTCAATAAAATATAAAAGCTAAAATTGGTATAATGGAGAGGGGGGGAAAAGACCAAGAGACTGGGCATGGTGGTACATTTCTGTAATTCCAATTCTTAGCAGGCTGTAAACGGGTGGATCACTACAAGTCTAATCTAGTAGGTAGACCCTGAGCATTCTGTAGACCTTTTCCTAAATACAAAAAAATAAAATAAAATAAAACAACACAAATCATTTAACTGAAAAGAAGCAAAAATTTTTATAATGCTATTTACTGGGAACAGGGAAAAACACAACTACCATTCAGAGTTGGTGGGAGGGAAGAAATAATGCTAGTGAGAACAAGTTATTAGTATACAGTAAAATTTAAAACATGTTGGCCCTATACTGCACCAACTCCACTTGTGAATGAATTTCCTGGAGGACATTTTTCCATTGCAAACATTGAAATATTAAAGAATATTCAGTGCAGAATTATTTTTAACCAATGAAAAATTGGGACTAGCTGTAGTTATGGTGCTTACAGAAAAGAATGCATAAAATATGCTATATTAAAACTCCAAAAGATGAAACAAGAAAAAGTGATATGGTACTAACTTGTACTGATTTGAAAAATATCCTTTTGAATGAAGAGGTCAGGATCTCCGCCATATGCAGAAAGATGTACACAGTGATTTCAGAGTTATAAAAGCATTGTAAGAGCTGGTGAAATAGCTCAGCAGACTAAAGTGCCTGCAAGCAGGCACAGGGGTGCTATGCCAGGGGCCTTCCATACGGGCTCAGTCCCCTGGGTGTGCTGAGAGGGCAATTGAGACTGGGTGTGGTGGCGTGCACCTGTAATCCCAGCTCTTGGGAGGCTGTAAACAGGCGAATCACTATGAGTCCCATCCAGTAGTGAGACCCTGAACACCCTCTAGACCCGTCCCTAAAAATACTATACCTATATCTATATTTATATCGCTATCTATATCTATATATAATTTATAGGTACCTAGGTAAATATAAAAATACAAAATGCTTAACTCATAAAGACTCACTCTAAATTTACTCTAGATGACTCTGGACACATAAGAGGTAGATGGCCCTTAATCCAGTTCATTAATTCATAAAACAAAATAACATACATAAATTTAGCCATTAGATTATACATATATGAATAATGCAAAGATGTGCCTGACATTATTCTCAGTGCTTTTCTAGATTTTTATTTCTTAAAAATCAAAGAAAATGGGGTCAAAACTAGATGAAGGAATTTGAAGTAAGCTTCCAAACAAATATTTCTATTAGTAACAACACAAGTTGCAGTTGCTAAAGAAGAAGTAGAGAAGGTAATTAAAACTGAATTGTTTTTGACTATGTGCTTAAGAATTAGCATCCTTGGGCCTGGGATAAGCTGTTGGCACAATGCCTGCCTGGCAAGAGCCAGGTTGTGAATTTAATTCTGGTACCCCCTAAAATAAAGTTGGCTGCTCAAAATCAAACTCATCACTCTTACATTCGCTTTTCTTCTACAATTCAGAGAACATTTAAATAGCAGAATATGATCATATTTTAATCAATTAAAATGAAAAGAAATATTTCATATCACTGTAGTTCTTTGAGAACAAATCTTTGGAAGGAAAGAATTTTGATGAAAGAAGCATTACCTGATTATTATGCTACTTTTCTGTTATCTTAATTACATTGTTTTCATTTCCACTGGTTGAGAATTCTAGTACCTATAGTTTTGGAATATAACAGACTTGTTAATATCAAATAAGGGAGAGGATCCAAGTGGTTATCTCTATTAAAAATAATCTCTAAAAAATAAAAAAAATGAGATAGCAGATATTTCAAGATAGTTGTAATGTCTCTAAAGGCTGTATGCAACGAGATGCTCAAAACCCTCAGAAGATATGATGACCAGATTAAACATCCCCAGTCTGAGTAAACGGTTTGAAAGAATCTTCCATTTTGAATCTTAATAGAAAAACATGATTGGTGAATTAAAATGGTCTCTTAAAGATTGACCTATTCATGAGGCCTTTTCATCTCTAAACAGCAAATATAAATTACAGCTCAACTTCCGCTTGTTGACGACAACAACCTCCTTTAGAAGTACAGCGAGTTCGCGTTGATATCAACACAGCCCATGAAATAGCCAACTAGATGTGGTCTCTAAGAAATTACACTCCTTGCATCCTGACACGTGTGTGTGTGTGTGTGTGTGTGTGTGTGTGTGTGTGTGTGTGTTTCAGATACAGAGAGAGAAAAATAGAGGGTGACAGATAGGCAGAGATGAAGGGGCAAACAGACAGTATAGAGACAGGGAAACAAAGTGCAAGAGCACCAAATTTGCAAGCAGTAATGAATAGGGGGAAATGGTCACACTGCTGACTGCTGCCAGTTCTAAAGTGTAATGTACTATGGCTTGCAAGGCACTCAACTTCCTGAAATATTAAATGTAGCCATTGATAAAATAAAAGGAAATTTAAGAAAGGAAACTAAGCATTTTAAGTCACAAGACCTCCTTCACAAACAGCATGCCTGTTTACACAAGCTGAAAGAACTGATAGTCCGGGGCTCTGACTCATGGCAGCATTGATTAGAGAGAGGATGAGTCACAGGAGATGCAGTTTCCTTTACTCAGAATCTTTCCATCTCTCAACAGATTGGTGAGGCCCATAAATACTGCAAAGCTGTGGCTTCCTTGTGTGTCTCTTGCACATAAAGTACGTTCAATGCCAACATAACGGAATTTTTTGTTTTCAAAATCAATTAGACACAGCAGTGTCAGATGATTTGTAGGATATCCTTCAATTTGGGTTTGTCTGAGCCTCCTCCCTTTTATTTATTTTTTTTTCAGATTTCTCAACAGAAATCCTCAAACCAAGAAGAAGTTGGAGTGAAGAATTTCAAGGTTCTTTTTTCCTTTTATTTTATTTACATTTATTTTATTTTATTTTATTGAAGAACAAATACCAATGAGACAGTTTCAAATAAAATTAATAGGACAGATTCAATAATTAATGCATTGCACATTGTTTTCATAGTGGCTTTTTGTTATACAAGGTGTATACATGATTTTCTATCTAAAAACACTATTAGAGCAGATGCCTCTGTTCAATGAATTAAGAGAATGTACCTATATACCTATCTTTTTTTTCAAAGCTGAATCATAGTACAGTTTCAATAATTAATACTTTTTGCATTGTTATCTTCCTAGTGGTTATCCATAGCACAAGGAGCAGACAAGATATCCTGTCCAAACACTATTAGTACAAATCTTTCTTCTCATAGAATTATACAAAAGAACTCATATTTATCTTAACTGTACTGTTTATACAAACACAGAATGGTTATTCCTTTGAATCCCCCTTTTTATGCTGTAAAAGATGGGTATTCTATTGTCATTCAATTATTTTAGGTGCTTGAATTCAGTGAAACAATCCAACACAGTCCAGCAGTCCACAATAATACTCGTTGTCTGAAGAAGTTGTTGACTGTAAACGAGCTTATTATTATGGCTTCATTTTATATATCTCATTTTTATACTTTTCTGCTAGATGGTTAAGACTGAGATGAAGTAAGACCTGTATAACAAAAAAGTGTAACTTTTTATCTAATGAGATCAGTTAAGTCCCCACAGGGTTTATCTTGTAATCCCATACCTCACTCTGTAGATCCTTTGTCAGTGTCAGCCATGTGGATAAGTCACTGCCATTGTTTGACCATTTTGCTCTCTGTGAAAGCCTGAGAGAAAGTTTTCTCTCCATGTGGCTCTCCTTAGGCACATTATACATCATCTATCACATTCCTTTATGGTTCCATAATCTCCTTGATCGGAAAATTTGGGGCACAGATGAGTTCCATGTTGTTACGATATAGGTTCTCCTATGTCCTGAGTCTTCATTGACCTTAAAAAGTTAGGGCCAAAATGTTGGCTGACCTTGCAGCCCTTCCATTTCTCCAGTTTTTGATCTGCAAAGATCACCAGGAGAATGAATGGTCATAAAAATTAGCACAGGTCAATGAAGACTAAGGTAACATAACAGTTAGATGCAGTATGGTGTCTTGGATGGGGTAATGGAATATAAAACAAGTGGAGTGGGAAAAAGTGTTTTTAACATATCAGTGTAACGTAGGACAAATGTATCAGTAGTATGGTAATAGAGAAAACTGGATGAAGAAGATACAGGAACCCTCCTTATAATTTTTCTTTAAATTTTCAATAAACTCAAATTTTCACAAGAAAAGACTAGCAGGGTAAAAATATGAGAACAGGTCCCCAAATTTACCATTGCAATGTCACTATAAAATCACCCCTAGCTTTACTATCTTTAACTACTAAGAAAATCATCCAAGGAGAATCTCCCTATTCCTGTCCTTGCTCATTAAAGTAATAAGAAATCAGAAATGTAATTTCCTATCCCCATCTTTGACTACCAGGTGGATATATAAAGATAGAAGACAGACTGAGAGATGACTGATAGACAGATACATAGATAAATGTAGAGAGACTGAGAGAGAGATGTTACAGTTTATTTTTTTTAGTTTTATTTTATTTTAAAGAGTATAACAAAAAAAGTAAAATCAAATAGCAAAAAATAAAGACAGATGCAGAGTAACAATATAGCATAGATTTTCAAAACAAGAATAGTGAATTAACAATGGTTATTATATTACATATTTTTATCACCAAATCTGTTATTCAGATTAACAGATACAGGTGAATAGATACTTGAACATTAATGCTTTTAATAATCCTTAATTTTTTCTTGTTCTTTTCGCTTTTTAGAAAAAACGTATTTTAAGGATAATTATAATCATAATTGATAAGATTTAGAAATGGTACACATTTAGAGGAACAAGAAGAAAGTAAGCTGACATTGAAGACAGCAATGTGCAATACAAAAACCATGGTTGAGTATAGTTTGCATCTTAAGTGTCTCCCAAAGGTTCATGCATTACAGGCTTGGTTCCCCATTTAGTGCTATTAGAAAGTGGTGGAAGCTAAGCAAACTAGAAACAGACTAGAAAGTCTTGAACTCGACACCACAATCCAACACAGTCCAGGATTCCACAATAGTGAGTTATTCAAAGAAGTTGTCGACCATAGCCATTTATAGCTCAGCTTAATATTATGGCCCCGTGATGTATACTTCATTTTTATTCTTTTCTGCTGGATGGTTAAGACCTAGATAGAGCACCTAAGTTAACTGAATAACAATGGAGTGCCCACCTTTGACAGGTGTAGACAAAGGAAGGGGTATAGAAAGAAAAAATCATGATGTGTGTGTATAGACAGTACAGTTGGAATAGATAACGCTGTGCTTCTACATAATCCTATGAGAGGCAAGATCTGCACTAATGGTGGTTGGACAGGATATTATGTCGGCTTCTAGTACTATGGTCATCCACTAGGAAAATAATTATTGAATTTTTGATATAATTCAGGTATAAAAAATAAGATAAGTAAGCAGCTACACTCTTAATTTACTGATAAGAGACATCTGC
>PVKA01022866.1:0-36466 GCA_004027165.1 Ctenomys sociabilis | reverse complement strand
TATTGAATCTGTGATATAATTCAGCTACATAAATACCTGTAAATATAATATCATGTATGCACCTTGTACAATACCAAAACATTATGAAAACAGTTTGCAATGTATTATTTCATCGACTCTGTATGGTTATGGTGTTTTGAAACTGTCTGATTGACATTTGTATTTCAATAAAATAAAAATAAATGGAAAAAAAAAATGAAATTATACTACAAAGCCACTGTGATAAAATCAACATGGTATTGGCAATAAAATAGACCTGAAGATCAGTGGAATAGATTAGAAGATGCAGAGGCATCTATGAAAACACTCAGCCATGTCAAAAAAAAAAAAAAAAAAAATAAGTGCTTCCCTGGAAAGCGCTGGGTCTGAGTTCAATCCCCAGTACTGCAGGGGAAAAAAAAATTAATGGTAAATGTAAACTAGTCTCAAGGGGGATCTACAAGAGATATTCCAGAGAAGACATTATTATCACAGAAGATGACAAATGCACAAGACAGTGACACTGGCAATCTTATGGAGGTGAGTGTATATATTTGCATCATAATTTTATCCAATATCTTTAAAAAGCAAAGAAGTAAAAATTGGAACATAGAGTGTGACTCTGTACATGATGAAAAAATATATTTGTATAACTTATACAATGAATTTGGGCTGTAAACTAAGTTTGATGAGTACAGCAAAAAATATATCAAGTAGCTGAGTGTGGTAGTGCACGTCTGTAATTCCATCAGTTGGAAGGTGGTCGCAGGAGGATCGCCGGAAATTTCAGGCCAGCCAGAGGCACAGATCGAGTTCAAGGTCAATCTTAGTTACACAGTTACATTAAAAACCAAGATGTAAAAAATTTAAAAGTTAAAAATGTGCAGAACGCCATCACTCAGGAGGCTTACTTGGGAGGATCACCACGAGCGGAGGCCAGCCTGGGCCCCACAGTGAGTTGAAGCCCGTCCTGAACTACATTGTAAGTCTGTCTCAAAAAGCAAAACAACAAAAGCAACCAAAGAATTACCTTTACCTTAAACTAAAGTTAACTTATTATTGTAGACATAGTTAAATAAATGAATACTGTGCATTGCTTATAAAAGCTACAGCAATAGACAGTTATGCCCTAGGTCTTTCCATTCACCTTACATTCAATGCACCTGGAGCAACTTCCAGTCCAAAAGTTCTACCAAAGGCAATGTCTTATGCAGTACTTTTATATTTTAGACTGTATTTTTACTGTACCTTTTCCTTTTAGCTCATTTAGGTCCAGAAATATCTTCATATTATAACTACACATACACTCCTGAATATAGCACCATGTTGGACAGATTTGCAATAGGTTCTCACAGAGCCCAGGTGTTCTGGGCTGTAAGCACAATCTATGACGTGTGCACAAAGACAAAATCGCCTAATGGTGGGCTTTGCCAAAATGTATCCTTGTGCGGAATTGATACAAAGCTGTGTTTAAATTTTCTGAGTTCTTTTAAAAGGATTCCATTAAAGTCATTTAAACTAGGACCTTGTACACCTGGGAGACTAATGATAACTTTGGGAAGAAATTAAGAGCACTTTGTTTGGCAACTAAGATCTAGTTTGTCCTACTTATAAAGTAAAAGAACTGAATAAAGCTACACCTTTCATAGCTCCTAAATTATGACTTTTAAATTTTAATTAGTTTTTATAGTTATTTACAGTTAGATTACGTTAGATAAGATACGAATAAAGCAGGTGTTGTTTAGCAGCAAGGAAAACAGAAAGTTAAACCTGCCCCTTCAGAAAGTGCTTTTTATTCCCAGCTCTGCTGTTCCCCTAATTCTAAGTCACAGTCCAGAGCTTCTGCATGGTGCTGTGGGCTTCTATCACAGAAGTTAATAGATAGCAGCTTTCTGTGCATTTGACCACTTCTAACAAACTGAGGTCTTTGAGGGCAGAAACAATCTGTGGTCATATTTCTCTAGACATATTCCATTCTTGCCAAATAACCATTATATTCAAATGCAGCAACATTGGGACTTGAACGAAGAATCTCTGAATACACATCGTTACTGGTGGAGGAGATTGGCTTTAAATGGGATGCTTCACATATATGTATCTTTAAATATGCTGATTGATTTGATTTACTATTGTGTTATATAATTCAGGACTCTTAGCCTTTCAAATATTTTTAATAACTTTATTTCAAAGACAAGTCAATTACCTTTCTCATTTCTTTTGTGTCTTTTCCACTTCAACAAACTCTGGAGAAGAAAGACACTTTTAAAAAGTGCAGTATAGACATGCTCTTAGTGGGTTCACAGATAAAGAAAGACAACCTCCCTACTGCCTTACATTCGCTAACATTTCCAGGTAATTATCTGCAACAGACCTTGTAAGGGTAGAACTCGCTTCCTGAAATTTGTCTTTTGGGCAGACTCCAAAAGCAGAGGGACCAAAATAAGGAAATCAATTCCTGCCAAGGAGTGCCTGAAAAGCTCCAGCTAAATGAACTGATGTAATCTCAGCCCAGGACTCGCAGGCAGGAACTGTGGGGGAATTCTCATTACTCCTGAATCCGGAGGCGGGAGGAGATGGGGTGAACCAGTCTAGCAGTTGCAGCTGGTGGAAGTCAAAGATTCCTGATAAGGCTGAGAACCTCTGAGTGCTCCCTGATTCCACCTGGGTGATGCGCCTCACACTGTTTCTCCTGGCCCCAAGTGACAGGAAACCAGGGTACCACTATCAATCTTATTTGTCCCAAACCGATAGGAAAGCACAGACAAGAAACTGGAGTGATCAGATAGATAGATTAAAAAACAGAAAAACAGCACATTCAAGCATGTGACCTGTGTCGCAAATCCCTCGACATACTGCAGGGAAATTTCCAGTGTTTGTCTGAATGAGCACAAGCATGCTACTGAGTCATCTGACAAAAGAAAAGCTTCCTCTGCAGTTCCCAAGAATGGTACGAGAGAAATTTGCCGAGGGTGCAAGATTTCTTTCGCAATGTTCACCATTTCGGATAATATAAAAGGCAAGCGCATCTCCTGCCATTTCACTGTGGGGCTGCGTGGTGCACATTGTGCATTGTTAGCTCGCCTTTGCAGAGGCAGATATGTGTTGAAAAGGAAGGAAAAGATAATCACCAGGAAGCAAGAACAATTGTGTGTGCTGTACAGCATCTGGAGCTGTGGGGCGGAAGCACTGCTCCTCTTTATTTTCACTTGCCAAATTATCCATGGATATGTTTCATAGAGCATTATAGTGAAGTAAAATCATTCCTAAATGACAAGTACCGGTAATGCACCTGTGTCCTAGGACAACTGAGGAAAAGTTAGCAAAATATGCTTTAGCTTTTAATTGAAAATATGAAGTAGATGAGGTCTTTCCAAATATATTTGAGAACCAAAGGATGTAGCACATTTGTCACTTTTTAAGAAAAACAATTAATTTGCAAAATGTGCGGGACAACATTCATTCTTAAAAATGGAAGGGGTATACGTAAGTTAAGAAATAGAATTATCTTCATAATGTATACTATACTGGACCATGTAACAGGGAAGACTAGATTTGGCACAGCAAATAGCTCAAGCTCATACTGGTTTAAAGAAAAATAAGAGCATGCAATACTCATATCATGAGCCATCCTTCACAGGGCAGCTGGAGGCTCTGGGCTGCATCCTATGTATTTTGAGACCTCAGCTGACAGATCAAGTATTACCTATAACATAGTTCATTGCCACAATGTAGAGAAATATAAAATTCTAGCCAAATTCCCACAAGCAATAACATGTTCCAGCTCAGCAGGGAGAAACCTCATCCCCACCTAGAAGTCACTGTGCCCCATCCATGAAAGCACCAAATAAGGGAACCCAGAAGCACACAGACCAGGAGCAACAGTGACCATTTCCTAAGGGCCAGCAAAGAACAGCTTGTGGCAAGGCTTTTTCTATTTTGTATAATTTTAATGTACTCTGTACCACTCCCAACTTGATATTAAGGTTCTATTTAGCTTACGAAATGAACCTGGGGCCTGTAGAATTTAATATCCTTTTCAAAACAAAAAAAAAGCTAGTACTGACAATGACCACCCTTCCTATATAGCAAATTGCTAATTTGCCTATCTAGACTCACAAATTTTTCATTTTGAAAGCAGTAACAAAACATACACTATGTACACAGTGTTATATGACAAAAATGGAAAGTGAATTAATAGCATAGACTTGAAAGATAGTTTGATTGTTGATCTATAGGAATAAAACCCTGCTTTATATATAAACATACACATAGAGCATATAGGTTTTATTACAACACTAAAATGCATAAGAGATGTATTATAAAGCTATAGAATACACAATCAATTAACATAATATTTATATAATATCAAAAGCCTAGCCTATAAGAAACATGGAGAAAAAGAATATTTGCGCAAATTATTAAATACAATATGAATTATTAAACTCCACCTGCTGAATTTCCCCTTTGAGTTTTTGTTTACGTAGATAGTCCTGGGGGCCTGGGTGTTAACCTCAGAAAATAGTCCCATCTGGTCCCAGCTGTTAAAGTGCTATAGACCTCTGTTGAGCTGTATCTTCAAATTGCCAAGTGTTCTAACTCCTTGATATTGGAAAACAGTAGAGTGGAAAATTACAGGAGATTGGTTTCCATAGGCCCTTGTTTACAGGTGTAACCTGTAACTAGACAGTGCCAACTCATTCTATGATAAATGGCTTCTCTGAAAACCTCTAGATCAGAAAAAAGAAATAAACTTGTGTAGATATTTTAAAATCTCATTTATTGTCTAAATTATTACGTTTTACATAGACAAACAGCTTGAGTATCAGCACAAGAATTTATAACATTTTCTAGATTTAATGTAAATGAATTCAGAAAATTATGTAAATGGTAATAGGATAACAAGGAATAACCGTTTTAAAAAATCTAATAATCAGTTAGTGCTTTTATCATATCAAGCATTAAACTTCTCTGAACTGAAGCCTTTTCATCATAATGTACTAAATTAAATATCTGTTCCTTGTAGAATATGATTCTGCTAAACTAGATTAAAATCAAATCATGAACAAAATCAATTTTACTTATAATAATCCTAGCCTACTGAGACTCAAGTCTAGTAATCAAAATAAATGTGTTTCCCCTTCATATTTTTTTCTACCTTCAAATGTTCTTAAAAGATATAATTTGTTGACCTTACATACATTTTTATATGTTTCACTAAAGGACTATAAGGAAAACAAACAGCACACATTTCCTGAGGGTATGTGGATGAAAAATTTGTATTTTGTATATGTGTATGTCTATTCTTCTGCAAAGAAAAATAATAAGTATATGAGGAGATAGCTAGATAAATATAAACAGATCAATAAACAGATACTACAATGTGTACCTGTAGAAATAGAATCTGGCTGATCTGAGGAGATTACTTGATTTTAGAGAGAGTGATGAATGTTTAAGCTGTCCTGGGGAATTATGCTGACAGTGAATCTTGGGATTACTTCTCACATAAACACAAAGGATTTGGTGTCTTGTCAGAAAACTGGAGGGAAGCATGTTTACATGATCTTAATCATGCCTTTGATCCTTCTCTTATTGTAAGGCCATTAAATGGTGACAGATCCGAGCGAAAAGAAAACCAAGCAAGTGCTGTCCCTACCCCAGCTGCGTGACCAAACATTTTGAAAAGCATTCAGTTTAAGAGTTTGGCAAAATTCATTTTGCAAAATGCTGTTATTTTCTTAGTATAACTTTAGAATAACATATGAAAAATAGACGTCTTTCATTTACACGTGAAACCATTTTTTGTAAATTTTTCAATTATCTAAAACTAAAATCTAGATTCTGATATTCACTGAATCTCAATTCCAATAAAGTTGAATGAGATAGAATTGAGTTTGGAAACAAATTAATCATATCTTTATCCATGGTTCTATTAACGACCCCTAAATGACGTGATATAGGAAATACCAGTACAACTGAAGTCAAAGATTAATTCCTAACTTGAAAATTTCACTGCTAATGACAATTGATTCTGACTGAAATAATTGACATGAAAATTACAAGGCCTCCTGGCTTCTAGAGGCAGAGGTCTTTCACTTGATACAAAAAAAGAGAAATGAAGAAAAAGAGAGAATTTTTCTCCTGTCATCTCTTCAGTTGTATTTTGATTTTGAAACAATGAAGGTTATGCCTGGGAGATAGCTTGGCTGTCTAAGTGCCTGCTTGGCAAGCACAGGGCCCTGGGTCCCATCCCTGGTACCCTTAGCCATGTGGCTAGATCCAAGGGCACCCTGCCCTTGCCCTGAAACACAGCGTGGTGGTGCACGCCTGTAATCCCAGTCCTGGGGAGGCTGAGACGGGAGGATCTCTATGATTCTGAACTGCATAGCATGAACCTGTATCAAATAAATAAATAAATTTTTAAATATGAAGATTATGCTTCAAATTTGCATATTCATTAGAATATTGAGCCATAAATTAAAATCGTATATTTTAAAGGGCCAAAACTCAAAGATGTGGCATGAAGACAGTAAGCTGGTTTCAGACATTGACGTATAAGCAAAAACTAATATGCACTTTCTAGAAACTGTGTAAATCAAAGTACAATATATGTTCCCTTTCACTAAGAACCTGCACTTTAAGAAATGAACTTAAAAACTGATGTGCGCTTAATGATACACAGGTTGTGCTGTTTCCACAGACTTTTAAAAATGAAAACAATCAATACGTGCTTGCTCAGTCCATCAACTCAGTGGAATACTTGATCCTTACTTAAAAACAGCCATAAATTTGGCTTAGTTAATTTCAAATCCAGGGAAAGTATGCTGCCACTCAAACCACAAACACACAAGCACTGTTGTGTGTAGGTCCTGAAAAAAGTACATAAAAAATCTAAAAGTCATTCAGATGTACAGTCTTTCACATTTTGCTTACATTAACATTATAGGTTACCATTAGTATTTCTCCTATTAAAGGAAAAGATGTGATTCATAGGAAATAAAATGAGCCATCTTTTAATTTTCCACATTAGTACACATTTAATAACATTTTCTCTGTATAAGCAATTTCAGAAAAGGAATGTTGAATTTTTAGTCATTTTCTAATGATTTCTAAAATATTTATAAATATATATTCTCTAAACATAGACTATCTTCCCAAAAAGGAGGACATTATTAGTGACAGTTAGATCGGGCTCCATATCCAAGTTCCCTAGAAGCCTTGGCAACAAGCAGTGGAGGGCCCGCCAGACAGCTCAGCAGACTAAAGCGCCTGCTTAGGCAAAGAGCAGGGGCCAGGATTCGAGTGTGCCATGCCACCCACCCCCACCCCCAGGGGGACCCTGGAGAGGGTAAATGAATCTGGGTATGGTGGAGCATGCCTGTAATCTTGTGCTTGGGAGGCTGGAAATAGGAGGATCAGTAGGAGTTTGAGCTGTACGTGAGACCCTGTAGACCCTGCAGTAAAATGCATTTAAAGAAAGAAAGAACAGAGAGAGAGAGAGACAGAGACAGAGACAAACAGAAATGGAAGGAAGGAAGAAAGGAGAGAGAGACAGAGAAAGAAAGCGCTGAAATGACTCTAAACAAAAACAAATTTGAAATTCCATACAGCTTTGTAATGTTCTTAGAAACTCTTTTCAAATATTTTGTAAGTGATCACCCACTAGTGCAATCAGAGCCTTCGGTTACCGCGACAGCATCCTGCCTGACAAGCAGCAGGCCGGCTTTCCTTGCACTCGCCGCGGCCGCGTTCGCAGGTTGCCTGCCCTGCCCTGAGCGAAAGCCTCCTCGTGATCCATCCTGTGTCATCAAGCCCTGTGCTGGACCTCTGCTTCCCAAAATTTGTTTGTACAAGTGACAAGAGCTATTTATGGTAAAGAAAAAGTATTATTTTTATTTAGAGTGAGGAAATATTTGCTAATGAAATTGCTGCCCTTTTACTTTTATGGAGACTAAGAATAAAACACTACTACTGGGAACAGATTTAAGCAAATGAATTGGTAATGAATGTGTGGTGTTAACTGCTCTGTTATTCAGAAAACTTCAGAGATGATCAAGAATATGTCATATGGCACATTCCTAAGAATATTTCGGTAAGGTTAATATCAACATCCTTAGTGTCCCTTTATCAAAGAGGCCAAGAACACCATGTGACAGAGACCATTAAACTTCCCACTGTCCTAACGTGCAGCGGAGAGAATCAGCTTCTGATTTTTATCACATCTGCCACAAGGATATACAGATTAAACTGCTACATTCTTAATACAAAACATTATATTTTAAGTAAAGTAAAATTATTTTCATGTAGCGGTATTTGATGGCTAATATATTACAGCTTTGCTTTTATTACAGGCTAAAGTTAAAAAAAAAAAAAAAAAGACACAGTTCACAGTCCCTTGATTGTGACTATCTATCCAAAGAAGAACAAAGTTTAAACATGCCAATCACAGATTGAGGAGGGAGCTTGGAGACGTCCGCACCTTGTGAGTTTGATCCCTGGTACCCAATAAATAAATAAATAAGTACACCCATCACAAGGCTTGAACTCCACTTGTCAAATATTGCCAGGTGTAACTGCAGTAACCAAAAAGTGAGCCACATTTCATCTTCACAGGTTCAGAGAAGAAAACAAGAGAAAAATTCATTCAAATTTGTCAGTAGATGTTTTGCATTTTCTGAAATAGGTAACATTGGATGTGCGTGCCTTCATTGTTAAGTGCCAGAATTATTAACCCCTTGCAGTTTACTTGGAAATGGCCTTCACCGTTTTAAAAATTATCCTCCTCAGACTTGTAATTGTTTCAGTAATCTGCCTGCTGTGCTTGTTGATAGTGATTACATAGAACAAGCAAAACAACTGTTGTATGTAGAACCTCCCTATTTCATCGAAACATTCCAATTGCTACCAATTAAGTTATACAGGGACATCCAGAATCATTATTTTCAGGCTTAACGTACATTTCCTCTATAAACTGTGCATCTCAATAGCTTTTCTTTTGCGTAAACATTGTGATCTGTTGCAGGTATTTCTAATTATTTTTTCAATTTGGTTCTTGAATGCAAAGTCTAATAATTATATACAAATTGGTTTTCTCCTATTTTTTTCCCCAAAGTAAGCATACTCAAATTGTAGTTTGCTTATAGGCATTGTAAGATTATAGCTTCCTGACCCTCACATTGCAGTGATTTTAACTTCGAAGGTCTGGAGCACCTGTCTATTTTTATCAGGATCCTAAATGTTGCCCACTCTGCCCTCCAACTTGACAAGAGCAAACTGAGGCAACAATTAAACTCTCAGACTTCTTTTCATCCTTGCTAGTTTCTCAAACAGGAAACATATCCTCTTCAGAAATTTTTCTCATTAAAGAAATTCAAACCTCCCTGTTCACTCCAAACTGGAGACACAATAGACAAAATAGGAAGAGCCAAATTATGTAGCACGATGATGAGATTTAACAGTTTTGTGATTTAGATCTTATGCCCAACCACTGTAAGTGATACTTTGTTATCCAAATTAATAATCGCTATCCTCCAAATCACAAAAAACCTCAAAAAATAGACTATTAAATAATATTAAAATTTAAATGCATATCAGTATGCAATATAATATAAGGTTTTTTAATGGGCATAAGTTTAAGTCATATAAAATTTATAAATGATTTTCACCCTTGACAAACGTTTAATACTATGGAAAGTAACTTATTAGTATTTCTACAAGCTAAAATTTTCACATTTGTTGAGGAAACTTGTTTTTCATAATTTTTCTATAGAAATGAAACAAATTTACCTTAAGCATATCCAAAATTAAGAGAAAATATTCATATAAAGTGAATACTTAAGAAAGCACACAGCTCAACATTTCCATAATTATCTGAGAGGTACAAAAGTTACAATGTGCTTATGTGAGGGAGTTTCCAGCAAAAACTGCAAAATTTCACATGAGGTATTGTCAACCTGCTAGAGAGTAAGTGGGGATGCTGACCTCTAGGTATCTATCGGTGGGGTTCAGAGCAGAATACCCCAAAATACGATATGTTGACAGATTATTTCAAACCTGAAGAAGACTGAAAATGTATGGAATGTGATGGGTCTCCAGAGGCTGCCTGCAGCCATAGGTGTATTTACCTGACGCTTGCTCTGCACCACATTCCAGAAGGTTCTGCCTTCTCTGCTGACACTGGGCAGAGCGGGAGACAACAGGCCTTGCTGAGGCTCTGAGCACCCATCCTAGCCTTTGCCCTTCAGTAGATCAGACTTGTACTGATGGTCCTGTTTTCAGCCTCCCAAGAGCGGGGATTACAGCTGTTCCACCACGCCCAGTTTCAATCATCTCTCAGCATGCCCTGGGGAGGGGCCGGCACAGCACGCTGAAGATGAAACCCCAGCCACTGCCTAAGCAGGTGCTTTAGTCTGCTGAGCTATCTGGCCAGCCCTCAAAATACACCGTTACATCATTCGTCACTTGAAAAAAGCAGATTAAAAGATCTCTGCCACTCCAGCTCACCCCAGAAAGAATGGCTGTCGCTAAGAAATCAATAAATAACCAACACTGGTGGGGCTGTGGGGAAAGAGGAGCCCTTCTCCACTGTTGGTGGGAATGTAGCCTGATGCAACCACTTTGAAAATCAGAGTGGAAATTCCTGAAAAAGAGTAAGATTAGAGGTCTCATTCAAACCAGTGCTTTCTCTTCTGGGTACCTCCCCAGAGGAATTACAACTACCATACCACGGTGATATATATGCACCCATGTTTATAGAAGCACAATTTGTAAGAGATAATTCCTAGAAACAACCCAAATGCCTCTCAACCGAGGAATGGATAAGAAATGTGGATTTTTGTACAATAGC
Source organism: Ctenomys sociabilis (assembly GCA_004027165.1). Taxonomy (NCBI): domain Eukaryota; kingdom Metazoa; phylum Chordata; class Mammalia; order Rodentia; family Ctenomyidae; genus Ctenomys; species Ctenomys sociabilis. The sequence continues at coordinate 25,644 of PVKA01022866.1, read as the reverse complement.
ATACCAATCAGCTATAGAGAAAGATTAATTTGAAACTTTTATAGTAAATGGATGCAACTCGAGACCATACTTTTAGTGAAATAAATCAGAGGCACATATATAAGTAAATATCATATTGTCTTCCAGGTGTGAGAAACTGAAAGAATAAATAAGGTCTAAAATGTACACGAGGTGTTATGAAATGGGAGGAGATTATTAAAAAGGATGAGGGAAAGGGGATAGGAAGAAAGTGAAAAAGGACAGAAACTACTTTTAGTGTCTTCAGTTCACAGGAAAGGAAGATTTACGCTAATACTAATAGGAGAAATTTTATGCCCATATCTTAATACTCTAAGTAACTACTTTAAATATAACATGCAATGTATTAACTACTGTTAGTCTCCTATCATCTTGCTATGAAATTTTGTTTTCCTATTTTTTCCATAAGATAAAAATAAAGTTTTCCCTAGGTTTGTGTCTTTCTGAAAAGAGTTCAGAAGACTGTAATAAAAAGTTTCACTGACATCTCTTCCCATTCAATAATAGTAAATCTTTAACAGTACTATGATGAAACTTTATGTATAAACGCCTTACAGTTCCAAACTTCAACACAAAGAAATGATTGAAGGATATGTCTGATAATATCAAAATTGTCCACTGTGCGTGAAGGATGTTTAAAATCGACTGCACAAATATTAGCAAACACCTGCCACAGAAAAAAAATTTCTCCCCACGTGAATATGGATCTATATGATATGACAGCAATAATTAAGAGTTGTACTTTAACGTTTGTTTTGGATCATGTCCTCAGTAACTGTACACTTGCATTTATTAAAGTGCTTGCATTCAATTCATCTGAACCCAGAGAAATTGCAATGAAGAACTAAAAATGCACCAGGCTGTATTTTCTCACAGAATATGACACAGCCCATTACTTCTCACCACCTTCAATGAATTTATAGGTTAACTAGGAAGGCAGATACATTAGAAAAAATTATCCCCTTGCACTACTACAAGCAGTAAGGTAGAGAGGAGGTCTATGTGACACAGAAACTACTTTAAGGAATGCTGTACCACATACAGAAAATGCTACAGACTGAAGCTGCGGGAGATGACTAGCAAAATATTTTGGCAAAATACATCAGTGAATTATTTCTTAATTTTTACATTTCATAATTTAATATCTTTATTCAGTCTCTTATTTATAACTATTCTATATGTATGTAACAAGGTGTATTTTCTAAAAGTACATACTTTTGAAATTCAAATGTTGTATTTTTCTTGGATGCTAACTAACTAGCCATGCATTGCTTTTGTTTTTAATAAATAATAAGCATGCAGATTTTCAGCATTCAAGTGTATCTCGAAGGCAGGTTTCACAATTTAGTTCAGGCTGGCCTTGAGCCCTCTAGAGCATCCAGGCTGGCCTCACACTCACAGTGATCTTCCCGTCTCAGCCTCCACAGTGCTGGGAATATAGGTGTGCAACATCATGTCCAGAAGTATATTTTAATTTTCACTAAGTTGAAGTACTTTCATACTTTTATAAGTCCACCTCTTGAGTTATTTTAACAGGATTTATTTTCTATTTGTAAAGAATGAGGCATGATTCTTCTAAATTCTCTTGAAAATTTTACTCCTGCCTTCCTTTACTCCTGCAGATCTATCATATTCTCTCTCTCTGTCTCTTCATCTATCAGTCTATCATCTACCTATCTATCTGTCTGTCTGTCTGTCTGTCTATCTATCTATCTACCTAACTATCTATCATCTGTGTATCTACCTATCATCTATCTACTTGTCACCTACCGTCTATCTACCTACCTATCATCTATCTATCTATCTATCTATCTATCTATCTATCTATCTATCTATCATCTAACTATCTATCTATACTAAAGATTGAATCCAGTGCCTTGGCACTGAGCTGTAGTTTCATCCCTCTATGATTTCTAATTTTGAGCCTGAGTCTCAGACTCTACCTATTCCAGGGTATGCTTGAAATTGCAATTTCTCAACCTCTACCTCTTGAAGTGTTGTGTTCACAGGCATACATCTTAATGCAGCCCAAGAACCACATTCCTAATTTTATACAACTGAAATGAAAGCCTCTCTTTTAGACTAAATGCATGCTTTAAAATCTTACATGTTAAAATCCTCAATCTAGTGCAATATAACTATGAGGTAGATGGTTTTGTGTCAAGAGAGTTGCCCTTGTGAATGGGGATTTGTGCCCTTGTAGGAGGGACAGGAGAGACTGTCCACCATGAGAGGACACAGAAAAGACAGATGTACACGAAACAGTGAGATCTTCAACAAGCACTGAAAATGCCACATGGTCGTCACTAACATTAAAAACTGTGAGAGATGTGCAAACTTCTGTCATGAAAGCTCCCCAGGCCATGGCAATTTTGTTTTAGCAGCTGAAATGCACTAAAGTGCTGTCTTTACCTTTCTCTCCATCTACCTCTTGCAATAGAAAAGATTATAAAGAAAAGGATACTTTTGTTCTTAAACCAATCCAGGAGGACATTTCCTGAAGTATCATTCAGGAGGTAGTTTCATGTATAGTGTTCTCTACGAGACAGATAACTCAATGTGAGTACTACAGAATAGTTCTATTAAGTTCTACTTAACTCTAAAAATATAAAAGGATAGAGTGAAAAATATGCTGTAGTCTACTACATCATTAATGTGATTCATAATCTCTCAGTAAAAAGAGAAGTCTATAGACAATAGCAAATATTAATATACAAAAGACTGTTTAGAAATAAAAATAATGTAGAATATTGTCAAAGGGTTGCATAGTGTTAATCTATATTAACTTATTATGTTGCTTTATCTTTGCATTTTAGGGTTTCTTTTAATTGTGTTGTAGATGGGATCCAGCACAAGGGAACCTACCATCCTGAGCCAGGGGGCTAATGCTGAGCACTCATTGAGCCTTTATTTGTACACCTAAGAATAAAATTCCCCGGTCCCTTATCATATACGCTGTGCACTGGGGCTGGAGGGAGGATTCACTCTTCTTAAGCACAGATAGCTTTTAGGTGCCGTGAGTTGTCCCACTGGGGACGGGATCAGTTGTCCTGAGTGTGCCTGTTTGCAATCCCTCAGTGTGTCAGTGTGATCAGAATGAGGAAAAAAAAAAGGTGCAACATCTTGTTTGAAATAAAATCCTCAGAAGCAAATAGCCAAATGATGAAACTATGCCAGGACTCCAAGGAATACAGCCCAACTCATCTGTCATTTATCAGCATGAATTTCGTTTCCCCTGAAATAGTTTGTTTGCTTGCAAACTTCTCAGTCATCCTAAATCTAGTACAATTGCTTTTCTTTGGGGAGCAAGATTATTGTTCTTCTGGTAGGTGCATAAAGAGGAAGGTTATTTAGGTCAGTTATGAAAGAGTGAAATAAAGAAAAGGAGCCACGCTGGGAATATTCTCATTTGACATAAACATAAAGTGAAAGAAACTGACAGATGTAGCTTTTTATTAATGCTCAGTAGGTATGATACGTGAAGATTCCAAGGCATTCTCTTACATACTTGCTTCCTACTTTTAAATTCCTACTTTTCTAGTCAAAGATTTGATTTAATTTACTAAACTGTTTTAAAGACAAAGTTGATTTTAAAAAATCTGAATACCATGAGGGAGTTGAGTGAAGAAGTGAGGCTTTCACTTCTCCTTCCCCACTTCTAGCCTCTGTGCTGCACCAGAGCATTCTGCTCACAGCATGAAAATGTCATGATCAGTCTTAATTATGGCACATGCTTTTCAGAATGAATCCTAAACCTTCTGCCCCTTGTCTTGTTGGATTAAATTCTCTTACACTTGGGCCAGCAAGACAGCTCAGTGGACTAAGAGCCTGCTTAGTCAAGGTCAGGGATGAGGGTTCGATCCCCAGTACCACATGGCTCACCAGCCCCACCCCACACCCACTGAGCTGGCCCCTGAGACTGGGCATAGTGGCACATGCCTGAAATCCCAGCACTGGGGAGGTGAAACAGGAGGATCGCTAGGAGTCCCAGTTGCATAGAGAGACCCTGTACCAAATACATTAAAAATAAATAATAAGTATCACACCTTATTTCTACTTCCTGTGTCCTAGACTGCTGCACATAAAACAATACATTCTCTGATTGATATGAAAAATATAAAAACAAAACAAAGAAACCTAGGATGATATGCATTGTTTCCCTTATTAATGAAGGTGAAACATTTCATATAATTAACTGAGTTATAATTATTGTTCTATCATTTTCATTTATTGAGAAGAGAATAATTGAATGACAGTTATAATAATAAAAATAAAAATTCTGCTATACTAGACTATGATAAAACTATGACACCTTATTTTTCTATGGTATAAAGTGTAGACTGTGAATGAGTTTGGAAGGAATTGACAAAATTTTGAAAGACAACTCTATGTATTATGAAATTAGAAAGAACCTTGGTGCTGACCTTATGCATGTTAGCAGATGTTCCACTTCTAGGCTGTACTCCTAGGCACTTCTGATTCTCATATAAAATATATAGTCCACTTTAAATGAAAGAAAAGAATAAATGAGTGCATGCATTATCTGAAGTGTCCCATTTGTAACGACTATGTTAATGATCATGCAGAACTGAGGAGTGTGATCACTGAGGAGTGCGAGTGTTAAAAATAAAAACCACATCGAGTGCTTCTGTGCACCAGATACTTTGCTTTCATCATCTTAGTTAAAGATGTCTAATAGATGGTTGAAAGTGTAAACCTCACTACCTGAGAGAGGGCTCATATCTAGAAGTTCAGCACAGTAGGGTATTTGAACTTGCAGTAATGTTTATGGTTCAGTAAATTTATGAGGAACCATGCCCTTTTAATATGTGAATAACTATAAACATGCATCATTAATTGGTAAATCAAATAGCTGTATAATGAAGCAGAAAAAGAAATCTAATTCCCTGAAAATGGCTGCTCAGCTAGGAAGCAATCAGGGGTTTAATTTAGTAAGGAGCTCAGAGCTTTCGAGTTGGGGCAAGCCAGAAGAAGGCAGGGATACAGAGTGGTCACCGGGGCTGTGGGATGGGGTGGTGGGTCAGGAAAGATGCTGCACTTGAAGCGTTACCTAGACCAAGAGCTAAACCATGGGGAAGGGAAGCAGCCCTTCTGAGGAATGAATCTGCATCTGCAAAAATGCTCTTAATTTCTATGAAGGCAAATAATAAAAATGATCATAAATTTTCATTAAAAAGCTATTTTTCTGAAGACTATTGAACAACAAATGACAGCCTATTTTATTTGTCTGGGGAAGATGAGCAGGGCCACTTAATCCACATACAATATGTACTTTTTCTTGCTCCAAGTAGCTTTAAGAAACGTGTTTGGGGTCCTTGCTCCCTGCTCTAAGAAATAAATATCATAATGATAGAGCAACGGGCTTTGTATTATTAGATCTAATTGAAACATGAAAAAATCTGAATTCCTCTGCCACATTTATTGCTGACACTTCTTACCTGAGGCTAACAGAGTCTCACAGGGCTTTCCTGTATCTAAACTCACAGGCCTACAGTCTGCCCTCGGTTAGAAGGACCCAAGACTGAAGCCAAAGAGTGATCACTCATCTCTTGAAAATTTGCCCTTGCATTTGGACTTGCCACAAGATCCTTGACCCTCCATGCGCTGAGACAATGCCTCTCTGAGATCCCTTTTAATCTCTCCCCTTTTCTCACCGCTACTCTCTTCTCCAAGCTCGCAGACCACCTTTGCTGTCCACTTAACACGTCCAGAATGGAGAACCACAGCTGCTCTGGAGGCTTCTCAGCGTGGGTCCTTGCGGGACCTGTCTCCATCCACCTCCAACCCCGCCTCCTCCCTTATTTCCAGTCTTCCTCATAAAGTGCCCTTGAGCATCACATGAAAGGGAGACACTGGTCCCATAGTCTCCCTGACTGTCCTTATCACTCTTCAATGTCAGCTTAGTTTTAACATTACTTTATGCTATGTCTACACTCCTTCCCTAAGGTGAACGATTCAAATGTGCATACCAATAGAAAGGAATCTTTCTCAGCCTTTTATTAAGAACTTTGCTTTTGTTGTAGAGATACAGCTGAAATCTAAAATAGTATTTTAAACATATCAGAATAAATGTTTTTAGAATAGATGCATGGGTGACAAGAACATTGTTTGCAAAATCTGGGTTTAAAGGTAGAATCACATTTCTTTCATCTTATGTTTTTCACTAAGTTTTGATTCTATTGTCAAACATTTCTGCTGATACTGTATTTCAGCCACTGCTATCAACATGTAAGGCATTTTTCACTTAACTGGTATAAAAGATACTGAGTGGGTTTGTGCAGACAACCTGCATGCCTTAAGATGTGTTGTATGTGTATGGATTAGATACAGTCTTAAATAATATTTCTCTCCTAGGGACAGTTTGCTATAAAAGCTTAAACTTTTGAGCATCTCCCCTTAAGAAAGTACACATTCCTAAGCCTACAGTTTCAGACCCCTTGCAGTGCATTTCCAACTGCTTCCTGTATTTTCTATTCCCTATAATCTGTACACTCCAGCTGAAAGAAACATGTGGTTATTGCTGAGAAGAGACGGGGTGTCAAAGGCACATCTGCTACTCAAGTAGCTTTCAGACCTGTTACGAGAACTAGTTGACCATGGCATCATCATTGGCCACTGCGAGTCTCTGGCTTATTTGTTCTGAGCAGCTGGGGTACTGTGTTTTGGCTTCCAGCTCAGCTGTGCCACAGCCTGGGCAGGCTCTCCTTAGACCACAGCGAGTCGTGAGCCCCTTCTTGTCCTATCCTTCCTTGATTATCTTTGCTTCCACAGGCACAAGACACACCTCCTGCGCAGCATTCCACAGGTCTCACCCAGGTAGCCTTTGATAAATGCCCCACAGTCATTCTCTGATCCCTAGCGCTACTTGGGAGATCTGAACTGGTGCGCTGCTCCTCCAGAAGGTTCATGGTCCTCAACTGTTTTGTTCCTCCTGCTGTGTCTTCCATCCTGTTCTATCTTTCTCCATATGCTGTGGCTACAGAGTGCAAAGCTCATACTGTAACTGAACCTCCTACGGATCTGCTCTGTAATCTCTCAAACGTGTGAGCATTCATAAATAAGCCTTTTATGATTGCTCTGCCTGGGCAATATTTTATCTTTCTATGATGATTATAGCCTCTTGACACCAAGAACCATACCTTACTTATTTTCATATGGTGTAAAATCTGAAACCAGAAATTCATTACATATTTGGTAACTTAATTTGTTGAGATTGTTTATTATATAAGAATAGGGCTAATATATATGAAAACAAAGCACTATTAATGATCTAAAGCTTTTTCTCACATTTATACCTAAATTTCTTACAACATTCTAATAAATCAGAAAACACTTCTTTACTATAAGTTCAGAGCATCCACTCTGGAACTTGTCCATAAATAAGAAGCTAGGAAAGCAATTGACAAAATCTGAGACTTATAATGGTTAAAACAAAAATAGTAAAAATGTTAAGTAATATAATCAACAGGAATATGAAACTTTTTAAAGAAATAATGACAAAAGTAAGAGAAGTTTGGATGGATTTATGAAGAATAAATTTTAAAAGACATTTATGATGAAATTCAACATGTAACAAAAGTAAATTAAGATATTATAAACCAGGCTTGGTGGTACAATTCTGCAATCCTAGTGCTTGGGAGGCTGAGGGAGGGAAATCACAAGGCCATCCTGTGCTTCACAGTGAATTTAAGGGGGCTGGAGAGATAGCTGGGACTGGGGAGATAGCTTAGCAGTACAAGTGCCTACCTGGAAAGTGCAATGTCTTGAGTTTGATTGCCAGTACCACCAAAGAAAAGAAAAAGAAAAATCATAGCTAATTTTAGGCCAATCTGGACTACATCAGACCTTGTCTTAAAACATGGAAGAAAAGCAAGGAAGGGAAGAAGTTAGAGAGGGAGGCAAGGAGAAATTATGAGTCAGAATTTTATTTTTTGGCATCCAATATATCGACTTAACTGTAACAGTTTAGTGGATATGCTTTTTGGATATGTTTTCTTACCTAGAAAAGCAATACTATATTGGTAAAATTAATAAATATTTGAACAATTCAAAATAGAATTCTACCACACTGATATCATTACTGAAGCTCTGAAAACTTTAACAAATATTCTTTGTTTAACTATTTATTTATTTGGTACAGGTCTCGCTACGCAACTCAGTGATCTTCCTGTCTGATCCTCCCTAGTGCTGAGATTAGTGGTGTGCACCACCACACCTGGCACGGCATGGGGTACTGGGGATCGAACCCACTTTCTTGCACTTTCCAGGCAGGTGCATAGACCACTAAGCTATCCCCCAGCCCAACAAATATTCTAATAAACCATGATAAGTGTTCTTCCTGTCTATGTATTTCACACTAACATGAGAATTTTAGTGTTAAATGCGTAACAAACTGAAACAGTTTTTAAAAAATCAGTTATATGAACATATGCTACAACTGCCACATTCTTAACATCCAATATACAAAGGACTCTATACACTGCTTTAGTAATATATGAATGTATATTTCTCCAAAATGTTAGTGTTCATTCTAGTAACATTGGCAAGTAGTTTAATAGTATGTTCCTATTAATGTAATAAAATTCAGTCAATGAAACCATTTGAGTCATCAAAAGAAAATGAAAAGTTAAAATGATTGTTTAGGTGCACACCTTGGTGAGATGGTCATTGAGCAAGGAGTTGTTTGCTTAAATGCATAACAAAATAGATACAAACCAGAATATTATTTAAAGTATCAATACCACAAGCAACCTTTTGTCCTTTGTAGTGGTCTTTTTTGTTTTGTTTTGCAGTATCAAGGATCAAACACTTCTTGGCCTTGCCAGGCAGGCACTTGTGCCATTGAGCTATATCCCTGGACATGTGGTTATGATTACATCTTTGTTGTAGGCTGGGAGATAGCTCAGTGATCTAAGTGCCTGCCTGGCAAGTGCAAAGACCCAGGGTCGATCCCTGGTACCTCATGATGTGCCGGCTTCAGAACCTCAGGTGTGCCTTGCTGGCCACTGAAACCAGCACTGGGGATGGTGAGACAGGAGGATCACTATGAGTTCAAGCTGCATACCGAGACCCTGTACCAAATAAATTAATTAATACATTTTGAAAAATCTTCTTTCTATATATTTGTCTTATCTTTGAGTCTATTTCACTCAATATTGCAAGTTCTTCAAATTATAGGACAATTAGATACAGATATTTGTCTTTTAAAAAATTACAAAGTTCTTATACCATTACTACTGCTTTAATGTAAGAACAACTTGCATAATCATTTTTGTGGAAGACTTAATCATTACCTAACAACTTATCAAAATACTGATATGCATATTCTGCAAGGTAATGACAGGCATTCCATCATATTTCATAATAAGAACACACAAATAATTTATTGGGCTTGTTTTTTCTTACAACCAATAAATACATCTTAGCCAGTGTAATAACACACCATTTTCTTGGTTTTTTGGTTTTGCAGGTAGGCCCAGACCCAGGGCCATAATCCTGTTAGGCCATGCATCTGCATGAAAGATTGCTTCACAGGTTACATAGTCTGTTGTTACTTCTTTCATCCTTTGAAAGCACTCACAGTACCACTTAACTGCCATCCTCCTAGGATATTAACAGGAAAAATCAATTGACTTAGGAATACGTTGAAAGCCTCTAAATATTTTTCTGTTTTTGCTACCATGAACTGCAAATCTTTATTTCTTAAGATGGTGAAGTTTTATTTTTTGTATTACACTGATCATTCTTATCTGATGTATAGCATAACTAAACTATTTTAATATATCTTGGACAGTAATTAGCATTAATCAAGATAACAACAATTTTGTTAGATTTTTCTTGTTTCTTTTCTTAATTTATAATTTAAGTACATTATGCATCACTTTACTGAAGTCAGAATGACACATAAAAGCTATGTGTACTTAAAACAACTCAACAAGTTTAGAGATAAGTGCATACTCATGACAGTGTAACCACTCTCTATGCCGTAGACAAACCCATCTTCTCCAAAACTTCTACCTTTCAGCCTATTTGCTGTTACGTTTGTGTAGAATGACAATACTTAATATCTACCCTATTTGTGCATGTTTAAACAAATAAAACAGTGTTTTCACTGTTGACACCATACCCTGCGGGGGACTCCCAGGATGTAAGCATCTTTCAAAACAGAAATCTTCTTTCTTATGACCTACGCTGATCTATTTCTCCCTGACCTCACTCCCTGGCAAAAAGAATTCTGTTCTATGTTTTTGTGAATAAAACTCTTTCAGATTCCACATAGAGATGAGAGCACATAGGAGTTTTCTGTTTGTATTTGGCGTCTTTCACTTAGCAAAACACCCGTGTGAAATAACCAGATTTCTTTTTAAAGCTAAGCAATATTTCAGAGTACAGAAATGGCTCATTTTCATCATATCTTGAACAATTAGGTTACTTCTGTCTCTGGTAATTGATAACTGTTTATTTTATTGTGTGGTCTTATTTGCCTTCTCGCAGGACTTGTAGAGTTGCCATCTTTGTTTTTTTTGTTTTTTTGTTTTGTTTGTTTGTTTTTTTTTGAGACAGGGTCTCACTGTGCAGTTCAGGCTGGCCTTAAGCTCACTTTGTAGCTCAGGCTGGTCTCGAACTCACAACAATCCTCCTGCCTCAGCCTCCCTAGTGCTGGGATTACAGGCATGCGCCACCACGCCCGGCTGAGTTGCCATCTTTGCTTTCTTTTATTCTTGGCTAAATGTTTAAGATTGAAGAGCACTAATTGCTTTATCTCTTCATGTTCTGTTCTCTTTCACTGTAGATATCCATTTTTTAATCCTCTTCTCATTTTTCCCACATTATTTCTTAGGGCCTAAAGATTAATGAGATTCATTTTAGAAGATCGGTGCAGGAACAGAGTGGACTTTGATCATTCCGTCTGAACCTTCTTCAGCCCTGTGCACCTCTGCTGTCATAACCTAGCCTGTTTGCGGGGGATTTCAGTGAGCAGAGTGTATTTTCATGGAAAGGAGAGGAGTAGGGAATGTGAAGGTAGGTTAAATGGGTATAATATGACAAAAAGTCTTTTAAGGAAAAGTTCCAAATTTATATACAGCAAAGGAACTTCTTATTTCAAACGTATCTTCACTCCATTGAAAAACTAGTTGTGCTCAGGGCTCTGCCCATATACAAGTTCCTAAATAAGCCAAAACTTCTTTCTCCTCCTCTTCTCTTCTCTTCTCTTCTCTTCTCTTCTCTTCTCTTCTCTTCTCTTCTCTTCTCTTCTCTTCTCTTCTCTTCTCTTCTCTTCTCTTCTCTTCTCTTTCTCCTCTCCTCTCCTCTCCTCTCTTTTTCCTTCCTTCCTTCCTTCCTTCCTTCCTTCCTTCCTTCCTTCCTTCCTTCCTTCCTTCCTTCTTTCCTTCCTTCCTTTCTTTTCTTTTGTCTTCTTTCTTTCTTTCTTTCTTTCTTTCTTTCTTTCTTTCTTTCTTTCTTTCTTTCTTGTATTTTAGGAAAGAGTCTACAGGGTTTTCAGGATCATACTACTAGGTCAGAATCATAGTGACCCGCCTGTTTACAGCCTCCCAAGTGCTGGGATTACAGGTATGCGCCACCATACCCAGTCTCAATTGCTGTCTCAGTGTACCCCAGGGGGTAGGGGCACCATGGTAGGCCCTGGAGATCTTATCCCCAGCCCCTGCACAAAATTTCTTATATAACCATGCTTCAATAAAAATTAACAACAGACATTTAATACTATGTTTTTCTAATATTAATTTCTACTAATTCTTTCTTAAATGAAAAAGTGAACTTAAAAATACTAGCATAATTCTGAAAATTTTCAGTCTATCAAATAATTATTCAAATTAGATTATGAAGCTAAAATGAAAGTAATGAAAAGGATATTTTGTTCTGGTGACTCTTGAAAAGTTTTTATTATCTCTGTTGAATTTTATTGTATAATTAATGCACTATTTATAATTAATGCACTATTTATAATTTTTATAAATTATATAATTTTTTATAATTAATTCACTATTTTTGTCATATAACAATAACACAGGTCATCCTGGAAACATAACTAGGTTAAGTACCTTTGTTGATATCTAGTACAAAACATTCTTACATCACCCTCAAGTAAGAGTAACAAAAATGGATGTGCCTATCACCGCAGCCTTCAATTGAGATTAGCAAATGTGAGTGTTTAAATTAATGAGCACTCACGTTTAACCTTATAAATATTTTTATCTTGATGCATCTTGTGTGTATAACATTTTTATTCTTTAATTATGTGTGCTACTCATATAGTTATAAGGAAAAAAGAGATTGACAAGGGAGCGGTCAGAATAAAACTTAATCAGCCCCCAGAAGGGCTGGCTAGATGTCCGAGAGGACTGAAGCCCCTGCTTAGGGAGACGCAGGGACCAGGGTTTGATTCCTGGCCTGCTGTGCTGGCCCCATCCCTGGGAAGTGCTGAGACAGCAACTGAGACTGGGTGTGGTGGTGCGTGCCTGCAATCCCAGCACTTGGGAGCCTGAAACTAGGAGGATCATTGCTACAGGTCTGTGTAGCAAGACCCTGTAGACCCTGTACTAAGTACATAAAAAAAAAACTTAACACAGAGCACAGTAGATTCCTTAAATGCAACATGTCAGAATAGACATTGTGCTTGTCTAAGGTACTCCAAGAGCTTCATCCTTTCAATATTAGCAAAGCTTGTGCAAACTGCTTATATGAGATGGCTAATACATGCAGACGAGCACACTATATTTTTTAGCAAGTCCTGGGAGCACACATTTGAAGCCTGCTAAGAATTCGGGTACAAGACAGTTTTTAGTCTGTTTTAATTTTACAGCTCAGGCAATTTCCTCTAAATTTAGGGCATAGATTAAAAATGTATGAATGTGCCATTTGCCTCACTAGTTCCTGGTATACGTTGTCCTTTAAACTTATATTGGGAACATTTTTCCTGATTAGAAGCTACAAGTCTTAGTAACACTTTCTCTGTTAGGTATCAAGATGGAAAAAAAGACATTTAATTTTCCTTTGTGGAAAAGATTTATTCTATGAATTGAAGCACAATGCCAATAATTTAAAATATCTTCCTGTTTTTTTTTAATACTTTATATGTTCTAGATATTAGTTCTTTGTCTGAGGAACAGCTGGCTAAAGATTGTTCCACTCTGTGGTTGTCATTTTACTCTACTGGTAATACATTTTTTGCTGTGAAAAAGTTCTTCAACAGGATAAGATCCCAATTATTGATTCTTGTAGATGTTAGTTCAGTGTGTAGTGAGGGACATGTGTTTAGCTTTAGCATTTGACAGGTGAAAAACTAGTTTTTCCAGAACTATGTATTTGTTTATTTATTTTTTACTTTTTCATTTTATGTATTTGGTACAGGGTCTCACTATGCAGGCTGGACTCATAGTGATCTCCCTGTTTTCAGCCTCCCGATGGCAGGGATTATAGGCTTATGCCACCATGTCCCGACTTTGTCCTGGTTCAGCACACCATGGGGGCCGGAGTCAGGCTGGCACTGCATGTAGGACCAGGGATTGAACCCTGGTCCCTACACTTACTAAAGTAAGCACTTAGTCCACTGAGCAATATCAAGAGCCCTCCAGCACCATTTATTAAAGAGGTTATCTTTCTTCCAATGAAGGGTTCTGGCCCCTTTGTCAAAGATAAGGTGGCTAAGCATGTTTGGATACAGCCCAAATATTCATCAACTGGGGAATGGATAAAAGTAAGTTTTTATACACTGGAGTACTAAATAGTCATAAAGAATGATAAACTTGAGACATTTGAAAGTAAATGACTTCACCTTGGTACCACACTTTTAAGTGAAATAAATTGGTTAAACATGTGTAAATATTGCAATGTTTCTTGGATACAAGAAACCCAAAAGTAAATAGAACCAAAGTTTGTAATAGGTACTGCAAAGCAGAAAGAAATTTTCAACATAAAGGGGAAATAGAGAGGAAGAAGGGATGAAGAGAAATTAAAAAATGAGAGGGATAGAATGGCAACAGAGCATTGTAAATATGGAGAGGAAGAAGGACTGAAGTGAGGGGAGTGGATTGGAAAACAAAAGGGACACAAGATAGATCATATACGAATTCCCTATGATGAACACAATCATTGTGTATAGCTGAATTATACCAATAATAAAGAAAATGCTAAGATAAACAAGTTTTCGGAGATACAATAAATGATTTCCTTTTCTTTTCTTTTTTTTTTTTTTTTTTTTTGTGTTTTAGGGAAGGGTCTACAGGGTGTTCAGGGTCTCACTACTATATCAGACTAGTAGTGATCTGCCTGTTTACAGCCTCCCAAGAACTGTGGTGCGCACCACCACACCCAGTCTCAATTGCCATCTCAGCATGCCCCGGGGGCCGGGCCGGCACTGCAGGCCAGGGGATCAAACCCCAGCCCCTGTGCCTGCTTGCAGGCACTTTAATCCGCTGAGCTATTTGGCTAGCCCTAATAAATGATGTCCTGATGGAAATATTTCCTGTACAAAAACAGCCAATATAGTAATCTCGGGATAGTGCAATGAAAAACATGACAACATTTATAACCTCTATAGGAAGCAAAGTTTTATGCCTTAAAAGAAGATTATGAAAGGAATACAAGTACATCAAGAAAGGGAAAGATAGAGGAACACTTAATATTCACTTATTACATGTTACCTATATTCAAATACATAAAATGCAGATAATTCTAAGGGACTTGTTTGCATTAATGAATTATCATTGATCTCATAAACAGTGTGGACAAATAAGCATTAGGATCTTGAATCCATATCAACAAAGAGACAAAGAATTTCTATTCTAAAAATTGGTACCTATGATCTTAGGAAAGATATTTATCATATACTAAGATAAAAAATGATTGAGTGTGCTCATTTGATTAAAAAAATACCTTAATACTTAACTATATTTTCTGTTTCTGCCACCATCACACAATATTCCAATCCATGGCTTGAACAGACTTGACCTCTGAGAAAGAATGAATCTGTCAAAATGACCAGCAAACAATATAGATCTGAATATAAATTATTATTTCATTATCCCAATGAAAAATAATAAATTACCCACAATATCACCACATGCACAGGTAAATTAATAAGGTAATATTAGGATGGAAAAATAGAGATGCTTGACAACATAAAAGGATCTTCTAGTCAATCCCTGATGACAAGCTTGATACAACCTGAAGCTTTCTCCTAATCACATTTAAAGTAAGAGAAATGGTAATACTTTTAAACCATTACGTACAGACATAATTTTTATAGAGAAAGTCCATGTATCACCGTTAAAATCAGTCTTTCTTTTTGATACAGAATCTGAAAGGTTATAATTGTTTAGCTAGAAAGCATCTTAATTCATGCATTTCAATAACAAATTATCTACAAATGTGGGCATATTATTTGCACATATCTCACATGAATTGTATTTACCAAGGCTTAGTTAGATAATATCATTCTCCCAACAAGATGGTTTAAATTTCACCTACCACAGTGTGTTGACAATGGGTGTTTCACAGTTTATACAATTACGCAGTACAAACGTTGCTGCTAGCTATCCCGTTAGCAAGTCACTGTGCAAATATCAGTGACCATCTTGGCAGTTCTTTCTGAGGGCCCAGACAGTAAAGCATTTAATTCTATTGCTTCCTGTCTCCCTACAATGACCCCAAAGGAAGCTTAACCAAATTGATCATTGCAGGATGTACTTGGCCAATAGATATAAAAGAGCAAACAAACAAAATAAGAACGATAGCATTTGAAGTAATGTTCGGATGGATGATTGTTATGTCACGTGAGAAACAGCCGAGTGAAGGGCTGTTGGCTCAGGGAGTGTTCACAAGGGTCTGCGTCTTTAGCTGAGGAACTTAGGGAAGGCAAAGTTGTCAATGTAAGTAGGGAAAGTGCCTGTGATGAAAATGATGACAGTGTCCCAGAGGCAGTGACACCGGTGAAAACGAAACTCTTAGAGATTCTGAGAAACTCTGGCACTACAAGTGATAAAATATTGCAAACGGATCCAAACGCAGAAAAGTATGACAGTTCACAGAAGCCCATGGAAGATACAAGCTCTGTGTAAGTGACACAAGCAGAAAAAGGCAAGGCTTTCTCGACTGCTCTTGATAAGATTGTTTTACAAAGAAATAAAATTTTAATGTTCAATGTTTGTAAGACTGTAAACTACTATGTACCACAAATTACTTTCATTACTTGCTCATTTCCTGTATATTTTTTAAGCAATGCAAGGAGAATTTCATTGTTTTGGGAACAAGAGAAGGTTATGCTAAATTGTTAACTTTTATTGAATGTTAAGATCTCCTTCCAGGGTTTCAGCTGGCAGTTAGTGTATGTGGTCTTTAATAATGTACAGCACCTAAACTTCCTGCCACTGAAGGAAGAGCTCTTCCTTCCAGAAAAGCTGTGTGCTGAAACCCTTCACCAGGCTTCTGAGAGCTTTAGGCCTTTGAAAAGTATTTGATGTGCTCCATGAGAGCAAAGATTAAAGGATACAAGAATAAATCTTCTTAGTTCCAATTTTACAAATATGTCACAAACCCCATTTTATTCTAATCTATAGAGAGAAAGGTTTATACTTTCTAATCTTCCTTAAGAAATAAATTTTAATGTAGCAAGTAATTCAACCATTACTAGCAGATAAATGGTAAAAGCGAGTTCTGAGTGTTAAAAAATATTTCAAATGCTCATTTCGTAGCCTCTGCGAACTGCAGCATGCTTCTGCACTGTAAAACATGCCCCCTTCAAGCTGTATCCTCAATTGGCAAACACGGGCTGCCCATGCCTCCTCCTCCTGTTACACATACTTTACTATACAATGCCAGCCAGCATGGGCTTTTTCTTTTGATTTCTTTTGGATCATCATAAGCATCATAGACATTTCCATCAGTGATGCCAAGAGAGCTGGGAATATGTTAGTTTACTTCTGCCTCCTCTGTTGCCTGGTTGGCTGCTTCTGTAGCAACAGAACAAAAAGAGGATCATGCATGAAATACTGCTATTATTTATAAGAGAATGGCTGGTTTTAAAACAAGATAGATGTTTAGTATTCTATGGATATTCCAGCACCAGATTGTAACACTTCTGAAGGAGGTTAAATTGCAAGCCAAGACTGTCAAAATTTTCTCTTGATATAGCACCAAAATAGCCTGATCAGCCCCAAAAGCTGCTGAGCCGCACTATTAGGAATTGCTGCTACATTGCAATGTGAAAGATAGGGGATTTGGTCTGTTTCATAGGGCTTTTTTAGTCTCTCGGAGTTACTGCCTAAAGAACAAAAATTTCTGCATGAGTGGTCCTTGTGACATTGATCTCTAGTTTTGTGAATGAGGTCCCAGTGCTGCTTAATACATTACATGAACCATGGTCTTTAAACTCTCACATTGTTTTGATTGCAGTTTAATGTTACCCATATCCTCTGAATGGTGATGCAAACAAATGCAGATGCAGCTTAAATCAGGGCTCATCTTGCAGTCACCCGTTCATTCTCCAAATTTCATCAAGCATCTACTCTATATGCTAGTGACTCATTGTGCACAGAAAATTCATAGGTGATAAAGCAGATTTTTTTTGCTCAGGTTTATTAAAGTTTTCCTTATGATGGTTAATAGAAAATAACAGACTTTTCACAAAAGTGTAAGAAAATCCTCACCATGATGTAAGTATCTCATTAAAGCGGTTTAATCTTCTGATAGACTGAGCTGCAGAGGGGGTCATCACTATTCCTCTGCAGGACTTAAGAAGATCTTGGTATTAATTGTTGCCTCTTCTATGAGGGAACCGTGTTCAATGGATTGAAGCAAAATACAACATCTGAGTTCAGAGTACTTGAGTTTAGTGCTAGAAGCTTTAACCTCTGCAGGATCTATTCCATTAACTGAGAAATGTTTTTACAGTATTACTGAGCAGTTTAAAGACGCAATTCTATTTTTATTTCAAGGAACAGAACTCTGCAAGAAAGTCAATGACTTCAGTGTAAGTCTTTGATACTTGAATCAATAGAACTATATTTAATTTGTGGCATGAAAGAGGACTAAGAGCGTAGCTACGTGATTAGAAAATATATCTAGGGTGATCATAGAATTCACTCTTTAGAAAAGCATTTAAACAAACACTCTTCTCTCACATATTTCTTGCATATACTTTGTCTATCAGAATTAAGAATTTCTTCACCCAGGGTAATTTTAAGGCTGTTTCAGATTACGCATATCTAAATATTTATTAATTGATGTCAGCATCATTTTAAATATACAATTCCACACTAAACTGAAGCATATTGTGAGAGGATGCTTAATTAAAAATGTGCATTAACGCCGGGCGTGGTGGCGCATGCCTGTAATCCCAGCACTAGGGAGGCTGAGGCAGGAGGATTGTTGTGAGTTCGAGACCAGCCTGAGCTACAAAGTGAGCTTAAGGCCAGCCTGAACTGCACAGTGAGACCCTGTCTCAAAAAGACAAAAAAAAAAAAAAAAAAAAAAAAAGTGCATTAAATTAAATATTATTTTTTAACCTTCATTATATCTTAGTACTACTGTGGAATTGTATAAAGATGCAAAATCATACTTTCTTTAACTTTTGAATAAATTTGCTAATTACAAGTAAAAGCCAGGATAATAACATCAATGCTCTTTAGCTTATTGGAGAAGTAGCAATGCAGATTATGTCACTGACTTCAAGGTCCGTATACATATTACCTCTTCTCTGAAGATAAACATGTCTTTCTCTTCTTCATTTTCTCCTGTTATCCCCTCCTTCTTTCCTTCTTTCCTTCCTTTCTTCTTTTTGTCATTCCTTCTTTCTTACCTGCCTGCTTTTCTATGTCTGTCTGTCCATCCATCTGTCTGTCTGTCTGACTTTCCCTTTTATCACATATCGGACTCACATATTATATTAACACATGGAAATATGAAGGATATGTAAATTTAGATTCTACTCTCAAGCAGTATATATATCTTAAAAATATTTTAAATCTTAACACAAAAGCCATCATTTTAGGACAAATAAAGCTGCTTTGAAAATATAAATATTTGTCTGCATGCTATAAATAAAACATTATATATATATATATATATATATATATATATATACATATTTAAAGGACCTTTTGGACTAAAATTAACTTTGATAAAATACAAATATCATCTCTTAGAGGATTACAAGCTCAAATCTAGCTTGGGAATCTTAGCCATTTAGCAATACCCTGTTTCAAAATAATTAAATGAATAAATAAATAAATATCTGGCTGGGGATAAAGACCAATGCAAAGGCTCTGGAATCAATTTCTGACCAATCAATCAAAGTAATTAAAAGTCCTTTGCTAAATTTTCTTTATTATTAAAAACTCCAGTGAGGGGCCCGGGGAGATAGCTCAGTAGAATAAGCACTTACCTGGCAAGCGCAGGGTCCTGAGTTCAATCCCCAATACTCAAAAAAAAAAAAAAAAAAAAAACTCCAATGAAATGATACAGAATTTCAAAACAAGATAATAGGATTTTTTTAAGGAAAGTACAAAGCAGTAATAAAAAATATAAGTGATACAAAGCTTTAATAAACAAAATATGAATTCAACAGTGTTCATTCTATTTCATAGTGTTGTCTTAACAGTGGTTATTATATTGCATATTGTTCTCTTCACAGTAATTGCTCAGATCACCAGGTACAGGCACAAAACTCATCAAACAGCATAAGCACAAACTATTCCTTTCAACTTAAAACAATACTGAGATTCCATTTCTTCCTAGAAAGAATGGCTATCATCAAGAAGGCAACCTATAACAAATGCTAATAGAAATAACTAATAGAAATGAGTAATTCAATTATTTTGCTATATTGTGTATCTTTCTTTTTTTCATCTTTTCCCTCTTCCGTTTCTCTTTTTCACACTCCCAACTGTTCCTTTTGAGCAATTTCTTTCCCTTTCACTATATCTATTAAACCTCTCAGATCTCACTTACTCTTCCAGTTTCTTATGCTAGGGAGATGACACAATCTTATACATGTGATTCTGACTTACTTTACTTGTGCGTATAGTCTCCAGTTGCACTATTTTATATATAAAAGCCCCAAGTTTATCTTTCTTTATAGCTGAGTAATACTCCATTGTGTAAAAATGCCACATCTTCTATATTCATTTCTTGTTTTATGAACACTTAGGTATCCAAGATTCAGCTTTAAAAAATTATACTGCTATACATATGGGTGCCCATATATTGCTGTGGTGTGATGTTTTCAGTTCATTTGGAAAAATATCCAGGAGGGGAATCACTGGGCTTGAATGGAACTTCCAATCCTAGCTTTTGAAGTAATCCCCACACTGATATCCATATGGCTTGTCCCAACCCACACCCCAACAGCAGTGGAGAGTTCCCCTTTTCCCACAGCACCTCCAGTATTTATTATAGTTTGCCTTCTTGATGATAGCCATACTTTCTGGGAAGAAATGGAATCTCAGCATTAACTTGCATATTTGGAAAGACCAATGCTGTTATAACTTTTTTAATATATTTATTTCCCATTTGTATTTCTTCATTAAGGAGGTGTGTGTTCATCTTAGATACCTAGTTTTTCATTGTGTCTTCACATTGTGAAGGGTTTGATTTTTAAAACTCTATATGTTCTAGATAGAAGCCCTTGGTCTGAGGAATAACCAGCTAAAATATTTTCCAAATTTGTGAGTTTTCTTTTCATAAGGTCAATTTCTTTTACTTATATTTCAACATTTATTTTTGTCCTTTTTCTGATGTTCATATAGATATCACTGGTCCAAAAATAGTGTATATTGTGTATCTCTTGTCATCTCTTCATTCTTTCTGTCCATGAAGACAGTGCTTAATATAACTGGAGCTAAAAGAGTAACAGTTACCATGTACTATATAATTACACGCAAATACATAGTATCACCAGACATTATTTGTCTTAGTTCTTCAAATTTCCTCCTAGTCCAAGGGAAATAATTATTTTGTGTTAAAACTTTAACATGATCATTCAAAAGCAACCATTGTTCCTCTATAATACACCTCAGTCATCAGAATAAAGGATTTCAGGAAACAAAAATAAGGCATTCATACATGTTGAATAAATGTCTAAATGATTACTGCTGAAGATGCCAATGGTGTTTCAGGGAATCTTTCTCGTATGTATAGGACTCATTTGTGGCAGCCGTGAAAATGTAGAATCTGATTTTTTACTGCGAGGGTGAGACCTAGGAGTATGCTTTTCAGTAAGTTTCCAAGCAATAAAAAAAGGCATCTAGGTCTATAAAACACTGAATATTTCCCACAATGTTGTAGGAATAGACTGTAAATTTTCACTACTGAATACATGTTTTCAGGCCACAAAATTATAGATTAAAAAGTTATTAGAAGATAGAGTACATTTTTGAAGTTAAAAAATATTGATGAGAAGTGTTTCTCTAGCATTTACAACATGGTAATCACTATAATAATTGGAAATTTATACATTTATTGAAGACAAATAAAAATGCTGTAAACCATCCAAAGGGAAAGTAATAGCATTGAGTGAACCACTAACCAGCCATAAAAACCTAGACTGTATACAATTGCAATGAAGTTCTGAAATGCTAAAGAACAAACATAAAGAAAATTGTAAAACTTTTTGGAAAATAAAAGAAAAGGAACCTGGGACTCTGTGACAAGGGTGTGTGAGAAAATCAATTGTACTTACATGTTCAAATTTCTTGTATAGTTAACTTGTATAGTTAACAAATGCATATGTTACATTACAGGTAATATTTTATAGATGGAGATATTTTGTCACATCTAAGTTGAATGATCTGATATAGGTCACAGCTAGAAACTCGTGGAACCTGTGGTACACATTAGATTTCTTTCCAGAATCTTCACCACAGTTATTCTTATGTGTCATTCAATAGCCTGCTGATCTAAAAGTGTGTCTTCATTTTTAGAACTTCATTGTATTTTTGCTTGAACTTTCTCATTCTACTTGGCAGGGCCTATGAGATGCCTCGATTTCAACTTCTTTCTTCTTTCTGTGCTTCTTTAAATGTTTCATTTTGTTTTCCCTCCAATGAATTTATAAATTCATAACATGTTTGAACTCAAGTATTAATTTAAATGAATTCTCCATCCCTTTGGTGCACTAGAACTTAAGCTCACATATGTCCTTTATTTAAATGACTTCAATACTTAAAACTGAAATGCAAAATATAATCTGTTTTATCTACATAAAAATCTACATAAAAAATGCAAGAAATGAGGCTAATATTGTATATATTTTGCAGGCTCAAATTCACAATGTCATAAATTACAAAAGCTGAAGTTTATGAAACTCTGACTACAAATATTATCATATTTTGTTGAATGTGTGGCTTGCGCTCGCTGTAGGACTTGCTGCCAGCGTTGTTCTCTTTCTGTTATGTGCAAATTTTCACTTACATGCCTAAGAATCTGACATAGCTGCAACCTTCGAGTTCATTCATAATTTTCTGTAAAGATGTTTAAAAATCACTGGCTTTTAAATTCTACATAGTTGATCGTGTTCTTATTTGCTTGATTGTCATAATTAAATGGTAACATCCATAAATGCACAGAATCTTCAAAATGTACCTGAAAGCCAATAATTGATAACTCAGGCATGGTTCTAATGATGGAAGCAAGTTATTGTTGCTTCGTGTTGTAGACACATCCTTCTTTTTTAAGGCTTGATATTATTTACAGTTTTTATTCATAGATGTCTTGAATTAAAACTACGGAAATCTACCATCATTGCCAACACATTTTTTAATTCAAGAATTTTTATAGCTATTCAAATAAAAAGGTTTCATAATTTTTTACATGTGTTTGTCTAATGGAGAATATGCTGCATTTATTGCTAAAACACAGAAATAACAAAAAGTGCAATAAAAAGATTTAAAATATTGAATTTATAATGAGACTAGTTACACTGATTCTGTAGTGATTTGACTTGCTGATTTATGAAATAATCAGCTTTAAATAAACTTATTTCCATTTAATCTTAACTTTAGTGCAGTAAAAAGAACTTCATTCATCTACATGGTTGCTCAGATTATTTAAAGGGCTTAAAACTTACAAAAATACATATCGAAGATTTACCTATGATGTTAGGTTTTATGGTCTGTATGTGTATATAAAGCAATTGTACTCTTCAAAGATCTTGGCAGATGTTTAAATTACTATCATTTTCTGTAATTTGCTTTTCATTCTATTAAATAATAGCAGTGAATTTATGGCAAAGGAAAAAAATGACATTGTTCATTGTTTATTTCTTGGTTCACTCTGTACTGAATTATAAAGGATATTACTCAACAAGTATCTGGATGTATGCATATCTGTTAGACTCTGGGCGAAATCTAAGAGAAAAATACAATGGAAATCTCCATTTGAAGGAGCCCTAGGCACTGCCCTACCCCAGCTCTCCTGCATCATTTCTTCCAAGCACTGGGAGCCGCTTCCAGACCTGGTGTCTCCGAGGCCTTCCTGGGCAGAGGCCCCCCCTTCTTTGCGCAGGCGCACATCTCAGCACGCCAAGTCACGTGACTTCTCCCCTGTGTTATTTCATTTTATTTCCCATAAAAGCAGGATGAGAAATAGCCCCGGAGTCAGCTCCTTTACTGCCTAACTGTAATGTGGAGTTTTATAGCATTTTTAAGTTTCTTCAAGAAACATAATAACGTGCACAAGGCAATCGCATGTAGTACGCATTCTTAGTGCCCAACCAGCCATCATGTTCACATAGGGACTGAAATTTCAGCTACCTAACGGTGTAGGTGACGACTCAACTAAGCAAATAAATTTCTCTTTTTGCAATTTGAAAATTAGGTAGCTGTACACTATTATTGATAGGATCTGTGAAAACATCCCTCCAAGCAAAACGCCAGCTGTTACCTTCTGAAACCTCAAGAAAATAAGGTGAAAAGTCATTTAATTTTATTAGTTAATGAAAAATAAAATGTAATTTTCATTTTGTTTGAAATAGCAAAATTAACATGGGCAACTCTATCTTATGCCAAAACCATGCAACAAACCAAGCAAAAAAAAATAAACAAACAAAAAATCTTGAAGTAATGGAATCCAGAGAAAGTGTTCAAATCTTTTACCTGAAAATTAGAATGTCTTGCTTCTGTTTATCTTTAAGTGATCAATGCTTCTAAAACATTCAGCAGTTTTCAAAGGGCTCCAGATACCATAATATCTGCTGCAGAGTGACTACATAGTTACAGACAGGCGTGACTGGGCTCTGGGCCGTTACACCTGCTGGTGTCACTGAGAAAAAACATCACGTCAGCCTCGGCGGAACAGCGTCAGGCATCTGGTCGCGTTCAAGACAATAGTATCTTCCTCAGTATTAGTCACATAATTTATCTTGGTAATTTTACTTTTTCAGGTGAAAGAATTGGAAAATAAATTACCAATATGAGAAAGGTCTCAGGTAAGGAATGGATTGGTTTAATATGGAGAAAGTAACACAAGACTGTTCTACTCTGTGTATTCCTGATGAATATGGACTACATATTGGATGAAATAATTGAAGTTTTTTTCAACTTCTTTAACCTGTCGCTGGCATATTATCATAGGAAATTGAGAAATGCATTAATATCGCTAAATAGCTACTGCTTTTTCTGAGTATTCAGCTACCACCCAGAGCAATTCTTACTGATGTCTCTAACAGTAACAAATGTGAGCTCCACATAAACTAGTGAGTGGTTCCTACAGTAAAATTATTTGCAGCTCTGATAATTCTTCTTTCAATTGTCTATTCTTGTACCTTACAGTTTTTTAATAAAATGTTTTTCTTTTATTTTCTATTTTTTTGTAGAAGAAGAAAGAATATCAGGGGTCATCTGAATGTGAGGAGAAAAACCTTATTTTGGCTTACTGTCTCAGAGAGTTTGGTTCATGGTCTTTTGCTGTGAGGTTGTGGCAGGATAGCACATCATGCTGGGAGCAAAGAGAGAAACAGGAGACACATAGTGTGCTCACGTCAAGGGCATCCCCAAAGGACCTAACTTCCAGACACTAGGCCTTGTCTCCCGAAAGTCCCGCTGCCTCCCAGCAGTTCCACAATTGGTGATCCAGCATTTTACACCTGGGGACTTGGGGGACAGTCAAGATCGAAACTAAAGTAGGTCTTCACTTCATACTTAATGGAAATAAGGTTAAGTAGAAGGTTCAGTGTGACAATGGTAATCTGAGGATGTCAAGAAACAAAGCCATGGCCAATGGTGCCGTGTCACCTATGAAGACAGAGTTAAGTCTCAGCTCCTTCCTTCCTTCCTTCCTTCCTTCCTTCCTTCCTTCCTTCCTTCCTTTCTTTCTTCCTTCCTCCCTCCATCCCTCCCTTTCTTTCATTCTTCAGCCATCAGGAAAGGCTTCATACATTCTTTTTTTTTTTCCATTTATTTTTATTTTATTAAAATACAAATGTCAATCAGACAGTTTCAAAACACCTTAACCATACAGAGTCGATGAATTAATACATTGCAAACTGTTTTCATAACGTTTTGGTATTGTACAAGGTGCATACATGATATTATATTTGCAGGTTTTTTTATAGCTGAATTATATCAAAAATTCAATAATTATTTACCTAGT